>JAHIAM010006004.1:0-44686 GCA_021605205.1 Aegilops longissima
GAAGTTATTGACCACGCTGGAGCACGATCAACCGACCACGAAGGTCTATTCCTGCAAGCAATCAAGAACAAGCAAGAATATGATAAAGCAATCTGAATATTGCGAATATATATGAAGTATTGATAATGGTGGGGATCCGAAGCGGTCTTGGTCTGGTCGTTGGACACAAACAAAGTACACGGTTGCAATGGCTAACTTTAACTAAACAAATCCCAAGGAAAAGCTACTAGATGGATCTACTTATATAGGAGCAAGGGGTGGCGGCCAAGGAGGTGGGAGGACGTCCCAAGGCAGCCTAAAACTAACCCTAGGTCGTACAAGGCCAATGGGCCCAAGCGGAGGTGACGTAACACCTTTGGACTTGTAGTTTGACTCGGATTCTGCTGCAGCATCAGATTGTTTCGTCTATAACTCAACGCCCGGACGGATTTTAAGGTGATTCCAATTGGGTTGGAAAATGCACGAAATCTATTTTCCAACAAAAAAGAATCAACCAATTTGGAGTCCGTATGAAAAGTTATAGACGTTTTGAGTCAGGTATGTCTCAGTAGTCCGAATCTGAGTCCGAACGTGAGAGACTTGGACTCTATCTTCTCTTGGGCCAAAAGTGACGTGAGAGAACTTTTTGAACAGCAGGTAAACATCTCTTTCTCCCTTATCTTCATATGTGGATTGTACAAATGTCCCATACACCTGCAATTAGACATGGCACAAAAGTTTGTGAAGTATTTTTGTCCTGGATAACATAAATATATTATTGAATAGTTTGCACTAGAAATCACCTGAGAAATATGCATGTATGCAATATTTTTGGTCTCATCCAAGGTAGTCATGTCCTCATCATCCTCCCCTTTTTAAAAACAAAGCCGTCCTCGGCGTTGCTTAATCTTGAATGTGGCTAACAAAAGAGACAAGGTGTACATGTTGTATATGTATACGTCATCCATTTTTACTTCCCTTGATTTTTGCATATATGACACATGAATAGATGAGTAACTTGCATAGTTCATAAAATCTAAAGCCAACAAATTAGCACAAGAACTAGAAGGCTTGAAAATACTGCAACTCAGTTTGCACATATAAGTGAAGCTCTTATTTATTTCAAGAGATTGACAATGTTCATCATTAAACCATCCCAACATTGGTGAATAAACCTTATTTGAATCAAATTTACATGCTACAACATGCTTAGATAAGCAAACATGCAATGAGTCATTCGACACAGAATCATCACCAAGATTAGAGGTCGATCAAAATGATTAAACATTGATTCTTTTGCATCAATAGTTAATTCAATGGGTGCTCTCAAAATTGTTGGTATTTCAGTTGTTTGATCACATGGCAAAGTCAAATTATCAATATAATCCTCTAAAATAGGTGGTGTGATCAAAGTAGTGGGTAGCTCAACACATGATGTATTCAAGTTAACTAGGCATGCATCATTCTCATGTAAAAGTGGAAAATCTGTACCTTTGTCATTACCTCTTATAGTCAACTCAGATGATGCAGCACTCTCGATGGTGATGTGTCACATGGTGGAGATGATGTAGTCCTCGCAACAACGGATGTGGTTGTCATAGTACGCCTAGTAGTTGAATAAACATCTGTATCAACAGTTGAATGTGCACCGTGGCGCTTGTTCTCCTTGTGGGCAACACGTCGTTTTATTTCCTGTTCAGCTTTGCAAGCAAGACGAAACAAATGGTCCATAGGATAACACTCTTCATGAATTAGTATCTCCTGAATATTATGGTTTAATCCTCCCAAAATCTATCCATAAAATCTTCTTCACTTTCTTCTAAAATGAGTGCAACAAGGTAGTTTGTAAATCATCATAATATTTTGTTACGTGTCACTACCTTGTTTTAAATGTTCCAGTTTTTTAATCATGCCACGAGTATAATAAACATCGATTTAATCTATCTCTCATGACATGTTTTAAATCATCCCAAGTATTAGGTACATAATCAGGGTGTAACCGACAATATTCACTCCACCAAACTAGAGCATAACCAGTGAAAGAACCAACCGCAACCATAACTTTTTACGCTCATCAAAATTATGGGAAGCAAATATATTATTTATGTCTAACTCCCATTCAATATATAAAGGAGGTCTAAAACGGCCATTAAATGGTGGTATAGAAACATGAACCTGATCATGTGCATTTGGATGTTTGTGCACCTCTCGTGACGGTTGTGGTATTTGCATAGGTGGTGGCATGTCTCCGCGATCGACAAAGCCCATGAATTGACTCGATCCTGTCATGATTAGTAGAACAAGAAACAAAATCCAAAAATAATGTTCCTATAACTACTAGCATGTGGTGGTAAAACGCTCACAAGAAAGCAAATATCAATGTCTTACAAGTTCTTACCATGCAAAGAGCGGTGATCGCAACCAGCGTGTCAAGTAACTCGAATATTGAGTAAAGCGATTGCCTGGGGAGCGACGATACACGGTGTAGAAATATGTGGAGCTGGGTTGGCTATATATGGTAGCAAAAGATTAGCAATAATCAATTCAAAGATGCAATGTTGAATAAACGCCAACGATTTGCAGTCTCGGCTGGTCCTAGGCTAGACCGACTAGAGACGCGAGCCTAGAACACTAATGAGGTCACGGCATAGCACAACTAGCATCAATGAAGGATACTAAGTAGCTCTTGACAGCAAGATATAAGTGAAGATCACAACGGCAAGTGAAGATAATGATGAAAACAACGCCAAGCAGGACATACAACAACTCTCTCCAACTTTCCTCTTGAAAAGTTTGAGCCAATTTTCTGATAAATTCTTTCAAAGAATGCTACTAACTCAAGCTTTCCAATGCAAAAAGAATCACTCAATTTCGAGTTGATATGAGGAGTCAAAGAATTCTAAAACTGGCCTGAAAAATTGGAACAAGCTGTGTTCACGAACTTCAGAGGGCAAAAACACCTATTTAGAAGCCGATTTTGAGGTGTCAAATACTGAACTAGCTTCTGCAACTATTTAGATGCGCCTCGTCTCTAGCTTTAATTTGAGTACTCACGGAGTCAAAACGGACTTCGTATGAGGAAGATACACCTGTTTTACTGAACAGTGCGCAAAACAGATTCCAATCCGAATTCAGGTACGAGATTGATTCTAGATAGATCCGGTTTTTTTTTTCCTCTCTTTTTTTTTCTCACGCTTTTTTTTTTCTTTCTCTCTTTTTTTTTCTCTGACTTTTTTCTTTTACTTTTTTTCTCTCTTTTTTTCTCTCTCCCTCTTTCCAAACAAACTAGATAAGATGCAGATTGGATCAAGTGAAGATGTGAACGATCTCAACTATGGTTATGACAATGAACGGTGGGTAGCACGTGGTGGAAATTGATGGATGGATGATGATCAACGGAAGGGATAACGATGCAGCGGCGGCGTGACTAATGTGAACAGAACTCGAAACTCTAAACGAACTAGACACTAAGACCAGCAACTCGACACGACGATGCAACCGATAATTCAATAATGCAAACAATGAAAAGAAAATTGCAAAGGCTTGGACTGGCTAGGACAAATGATGAATAGATCTAACTTTTTTTGTGGCTTTTTCTTAGACAATTGGTAAGAAAATAAATCGAATCTAGCGATAACTGGAAAATCTCACCGAGCAACCTGAAAACTGATACCACTTGATAGAGGCGAGGGTGTCCCGATCTTCGATGAGATGATAACTATCGATTTGGTGGAGACGACTTTGACGATCCGACTACAAACGTGCACGACGTTGCGCCTTAGCAATCGCTAAACCAACTCCGAGAAGTTATTGACCACGCTGGAGCACGATCAACTCGACCACGAAGGTCTATTCCTGCAAGCAATCAAGAACAAGCAAGAATATGATAAAGCGATCTGAATATTGCGAATATATATGAAGTATTGATAATGGTGGGGATCCGAAGCGGTCTTGGTCTGGTCGTTGGACACAAACAAAGTACACGGTTGCAATGGCTAACTTTAACTAAACAAATCCCAAGGAAAAAGCTACTAGATGGATCTACTTATATAGGAGTAAGGGTGGCGGCCAAGGAGGTGGGAGGACGTCCCAAGGCAGCCTAAAACTAACCCTAGGTCGTACAAGGCCAATGGGCCCAAGCGGAGGTGACGAACACCTTTGGACTTGTAGTTTGACTCGGATTCTGCTGCAGCATCAGATTGTTTCGTCTATAACTCAACGCCCGGACGGATTTTAAGGTGATTCCAATTGGGTTGGAAAATGCAGGAAATCTATTTTCCAACAAAAAAGAATCAACCAATTTGGAGTCCGTATGAAAAGTTATAGACGTTTTGAGTCAGGTATGTCTGTGCAGTCCGAATCTGAGTCCGAACGTGAGAGACTTGGACTCTATCTTCTCTTGGGCCAAAAGTGACGTGAGAGAACTTTTTGAACAGCAGGTAAACATCTCTTTCTCCCTTATCTTCATATGTGGATTGTACAAATGTCCCATACACCTGCAATTAGACATGGCACAAAAGTTTGTGAAGTATTTTTGTCCTGGATAACATAAATATATTATTGAATAGTTTGCACTAGAAATCACCTGAGAAATATGCATGTATGCAATATTTTCGGTCTCATCCAAGGTAGTCATGTCCTCATCAACCTTGGAGCAAGTTCAAGCATGGAGATGTTGGCATGCGCAAGGGGAACAAGAACGGAGTTACAAGTGATTATTCCAGGACTTTGAAGCCACCCTAATGAGTGTTACAAGTGATGATTCCAGGACTCTGATAGAGGCGAGGGTGTCCCGATCTTTCGATGAGATGATAACTCTCGATTTGGTGGAGTCGACTTTGACGATCCGACTACAAACGTGCACGACGTTGCGCCTTAGCAATCGCTAAACCAATCTCCTTAGGTTATTGACGATGCGGAAGCACGATCAACCCGACCACGAAGGTCTATTCCTGCAAGCAATCGAAGAACAAGCAAGAATATGATAAAGCAATCTGAATATTGCGAATATATATGAAGTATTGATAATGGTGGGGATCCGAAGCGGTCTTGGTCTGGTCGTTGGACACAAACAAAGTACACGAAGTTGCAATGGCTAACTTTAACTAAACAAATCCCAAGGAAAAAGCTACTAGATGGATCTACTTATATAGGAGCAAGGGTGGCGGCCAAGGAGGTGGGAGGACGTCCCAAGGCAGCCTAAAACTAACCCTAGGTCGTACAAGGCCAATGGGCCCAAGCGGAGGTGACGTAACACCTTTGGACTTGTAGTTTGACTCGGATTCTGCTGCAGCATCAGATTGTTTCGTCTATAACTCAACGCTCCGGACGGATTTTAAGGTGATTCCAATTGGGTTGGAAAATGCACGAAATCTATTTTCCAACAAAAAAAGAATCAACCAATTTGGAGTCCGTATGAAAAAGTTATAGACGTTTTGAGTCAGGTATGTCTGTGCAGTCCGAATCTGAGTCCGAACGTGAGAGACTTGGACTCTATCTTCTCTTGGGCCAAAAGTGACGTGAGAGAACTTTTGAACAGCAGGTAAACATCTCTTTCTCCCTTATCTTCATATGTGGATTGTACAAATGTCCCATACACCTGCAATTAGACATGGCACAAAAGTTTGTGAAGTATTTTTGTCCTGGATAACATAAATATATTATTGAATAGTTTGCACTAGAAATCACCTGAGAAATATGCATGTATGCAATATTTTTGGTCTCATCCAAGGTAGTCATGTCCTCATCAACCTTGGAGCAAGTTCAAGCATGGAGATGTTGGCACGCAAGGGGAACAAGAACGGAGTTACAAGTGATTATTCCAGGACTTTGAAGCCACCCTAATGAGTGTTACAAGTGATGATTCCAGGACTCTGATAGAGGCGAGGGTGTCCCGATCTTTCGATGAGATGATAACTCTCGATTTGGTGGAGTCGACTTTGACGATCCGACTACAAACGTGCACGACGTTGCGCCTTAGCAATCGCTAAACCAATCTCCTTAGGTTACTGACGATGCCGGAAGCACGATCAGCCTGACCACGAAAGGTCTATTCCTGCAAGCAATCGAAGAACGAGCAAGAATATGATAAAGCAATCTGAATATTGCGAATATATATGAAGTATTGATAATGGTGGGGATCCGTAAGCGGTCTTGGTCTGGTCGTTGGACACAAACAAAGTACACGAAGTTGCAATGGCTAACTTTTAACTAAACAAATCCCAAGGAAAAAGCTACTAGATGGATCTACTTATATAGGAGCAGGGGTGGCGGCCAAGGAGGTGGGAGGACGTCCCAAGGCAGCCTAAAACTAACCCTAGGTCGTACAAGGCCAATGGGCCCAAGCGGAGGTGACGTAACACCTTTGGACTTGTAGTTTGACTCGGATTCTGCTGCAGCATCAGATTGTTTCGTCTATAACTCAACGCTCCGGACGGATTTTAAGGTGATTCAATTGGGTTGGAAAATGCACGAAATCTATTTTCCAACAAAAAAGAATCAACCAATTTGGAGTCCGTATGAAAAGTTATAGACGTTTTGAGTCAGGTATGTCTGTGCAGTCCGAATCTGAGTCCGAACGTGAGAGACTTGGACTCTATCTTCTCTTGGGCCAAAAGTGACGTGAGAGAACTTTTGAACAGCAGGTAAACATCTCTTTCTCCCTTATCTTCATATGTGGATTGTACAAATGTCCCATACACCTGCAATTAGACAAAACACAAAAGTATGTGAAGTATTTTTGTTCTGGATAACATAAATATATTATTGAATAGTTTGCACTAGAAATCACCTGAGAAATATGCATGTATGCAATATTTTTGGTCTCATCCAAGGTAGTCATGTCCTCATCATCCTCCCCTTCTTGAAAACAAAGCCGTCCTCAGCGTTGCTTAATCTGAAATGTGGCTAACAAAAGAGACAAGGTGTACATGTTGTATATGTATACGTCATCCATTTTTACTTCCCTTGATTTTTGCATATATGACACATGAATAGATGAGTAACTTGCATAGTTCATAAAATCTAAAGCCAACAAATTAGCACAAGAACTAGAAGGCTTGAAAATACTGCAACTCAGTTTGCACATATAAGTGAAGCTCTTATTTATTTCAAGAGATTGACAATGTTCATCATTAAACCATCCCAACATTGGTGAATAAACCTTATTTGAATCAAATTTACATGCTACCACATGCTTAGATAAGCAAACATGCAATGAGTCATTCGACACAGAATCATCACCAAGATTAGAGGTCGTATCAAAATGATTAAACATTGATTCTTTTGCATCAATAGTTAATTCAATGGGTGCTCTCAAAATTGTTGGTATTTCAGTTGTTTGATCACATGGCAAAGTCAAATTATCTATATAATCCTCTAAAATAGGTGGTGTGATCAAACTAGTGGGTAGCTCAACACATGATGTATTCAAGTTAACTAGGCATGCATCATTCTCATGTAAAAGTGGAAA
Organism: Aegilops longissima; assembly: GCA_021605205.1. Classification (NCBI taxonomy): domain Eukaryota; kingdom Viridiplantae; phylum Streptophyta; class Magnoliopsida; order Poales; family Poaceae; genus Aegilops; species Aegilops longissima. Next base: position 7,451 of record JAHIAM010006004.1, read on the forward strand.
ATCTGTACCTTTGTCATTACCTCTTATAGTCAACTCAGATGATGCAGGCACTCTCGATGGTGATGTGTCACATGGTGGAGATGATGTAGTCCTCGCAACAATGGATGTGGTTGTCATAGTACGCCTAGTAGTTGAATAAACATCTGTATCAGCAGTTGGAATGTGCACCGTGCGCTTGTTCTCCTTGTGGGCAACACGTCGTTTTATTTCCTGTTCAGCTTTGCAAGCAAGACGAAACAAATGGTCCATAGGATAACACTCTTCATGAATTAGTATCTCCTGAATATTATGGTTTAATCCTCCCCAAAATCTATCCATAAAATCTTCTTCACTTTCTTCTAAAAATGTGTGCAACAACGTAGTTTGTAAATCATCATAATATTTTGTTACGGTGTCACTACCTTGTTTTAAATGTTCCAGTTTTTTAATCATGCCACGAGTATAATAAACATCGACGAATCTATCCCTCATGACATGTTTTAAATCATCCCAAGTATTAGGTACATAATCATGGTGTAACCGACAATATTCACTCCACCAAACTAGAGCATAACCAGTGAAAGAACCAACCGCAACCATAACTTTTTTACGTTCATCAAAATTATGGGAAGCAAATATATTATTTATGTCTAACTCCCATTCAATATATAAAGGAGGTCTAAAACGGCCATTAAATGGTGGTATAGAAACATGAACCTGATCATGTGCATTTGGATGTTTGTGCACCTCTCGTGACGGTTGTGGTATCTGCATAGGTGGTGGCATGTCTCCCGCGATCGACAAAGCCCATGAATTGACTCTAGATCCTGTCATGATTAGTAGAACAAGAAACAAAATCCAAAAATAATGTTCCTATAACTACTAGGATGTGGTGGTAAAACGCTCACAATAAAGCAAATATCAATGTCTTACAAGTTCTTACCATGCAAAGCGGTGATCGGCAACCAGCGGTGTCAAGTAACTCGAATATTGAGTAAAGCGATTGCCGGGGAGCGTATGTATACACGGTGTAGAAATATGTGGAGCTGGGTTGGCTATATATAGTAGCAAAAGATTAGCAATAATCAATTCAAAGATGCAATGTTGAATAAACGCTCAACGATGATCTTGTGCTGGTCCTAGGCTAGACCGGACTAGAGACGCGAGCCTAGAACACTAATGAGGTCACGGCATAGCACAACTAGCATCAATGAAGGATACTAAGTAGCTCTTGACAGCAAGATATAAGTGAAGATCACAACGGCAAAGTGAAGATAATGATGAAAACAAGCGCCAAGCAGGACATACAACAACTCTCTCTCCAACTTTCCTCTTGAAAAGTTTGAGCCAATTTTCTGATAAATTCTTTCAAAGAATGCTACTAACTCAAGCTTTCCAATGCAAAAAGAATCACTCAATTCGAGTTGATATGAGGAGTCAAAGAATTCTAAAACTGGCCTGAAAAATTGGAACAAGCTGTGTTCACGAACTTCAGAGGGCAAAAACACCTATTTAGAAGCCGATTTTGAGGTGTCAAATATTGAACTAGCTTCTGCAACTATTTAGGTGCGCCTCGTCTCTAGCTTTAATTTGAGTACTCACGGAGTCAAAACGGACTTCGTATGAGGAAGATACACCTGTTTTACTGAACAGTGCGCAAAACAGATTCCAATCCGAATTCAGGTACGAGATTGATTCTAGATAGATCCGGTTTTTTTCCTCTTTTTTTTTCTCACGCTTTTTTTTTTTTTTTTCTCTCTTTTTTTTTTTTTCCTTTTTTCTCTTTTTTTCTCTATCTTTTTTCTCCTCTTTCCAAGACAAACTGGATAAGATGCAGATTGGATCAAAGCGAAGATGTGAACGATCTCAACTATGGTTATGACAATGAACGGTGGGTAGCACGTGGTGGAAATTGATGGATGGATGGTGATCAACGGAAGGGATAACGATGCAGCGGCGTGACTAATGTGAACAGAACTCGAAACTCTAAACGAACTAGACACTAAGACCAGCAACTCGACACGACGATGCAACCGATAATTCAATAATGCAAACAATGAAAAGAAAACTGCAAAGGCTCAGACTGGCTTGGACAAAGGATGAATAGATCTATCTTTTTTTGTGTGGCTTTTTCTTGGACAATAGGTAAGAAAATAAATCTAATCTAGGGATAATTGGAAATTCTCACCGAGCAACCTGAAAACTGATACCACTTGATAGAGGCGAGGGTGTCCCGATCTTTCGATGAGATGATAACTCTCGATTTGGTGGAGTCGACTTTGACGATCCGACTACAAACATGCACGATGTTGCGCCTTAGCAATCGCTAAACCAATCTCCTTAGGTTCTTGACGATGCGGAAGCACGATCAGCCGACCACGAAAGGTCTATTCCTGCAAGCAATCGAAGAACGAGCAAGAATATGATAAAGCAATCTGAATATTGCGAATATATATGAAGTATTGATAATGGTGGGGATCCGTAAGCGGTCTTGGTCTGGTCGTTGGACACAAACAAAGTACACGGTTGCAATGGCTAACTTTAACTAAACAAATCCCAAGGAAAAAGCTACTAGATGGATCTACTTATATAGGAGCAAGGGTGGCGGCCAAGGAGGTGGGAGGACGTCCCAAGGCAGCCTAAAACTAACCCTAGGTCGTACAAGGCCAATGGGCCCAAGCGGAGGTGACGTAACACCTTTGGACTTGTAGTTTGACTCGGATTCTGCTGCAGCATCAGATTGTTTCGTCTATAACTCAACGCTCCGGACGGATTTTAAGGTGATTCAATTGGGTTGGAAAATGCACGAAATCTATTTTCCAACAAAAAAGAATCAACCAATTTGGAGTCCGTATGAAAAGTTATAGACGTTTTGAGTCAGGTATGTCTGTGCAGTCCGAATCTGAGTCCGAACGTGAGAGACTTGGACTCTATCTTCTCTTGGGCCAAAAGTGACGTGAGAGAACTTTTGAACAGCAGGTAAACATCTCTTTCTCCCTTATCTTCATATGTGGATTGTACAAATGTCCCATACACCTGCAATTAGACAAAACACAAAAGTATGTGAAGTATTTTTGTTCTGGATAACATAAATATATTATTGAATAGTTTGCACTAGAAATCACCTGAGAAATATGCATGTATGCAATATTTTTGGTCTCATCCAAGGTAGTCATGTCCTCATCAGACTCTGAGCCTTTGCATAATCTTTTTAGGGTTTTTGCTTTGTTGAATTTGCGGTTGCATCGTCGTGTCAAGTTGCTGGTCTTAGAGTCTAGTCTTGTAGAGTTTCGAGTTCTGGTCATAAGTTGTCACGCCACCGCCGCACCATCATCCGTATCCATATACCACCACCAATCCGATCCAAATACCACCACCAATCCGTATCCATATACCACCACCGCTACCATATACCACCACCGCTGCCATATACCACCACCATATATCCACCACCGATCCGAGTTCTTCTCATATTAGGTTTGTTTTCGAGATACATCTAAATTCCGATTCGTGTTTCCTTGCCTGCGTAGGTTTCGGAAACCACCCTCCGTTTAGGCCCAAAATTTTCCGAAAACGCACTTGTCGAAAAATTTTCTGGCTATCCTATTTTTAGGTGTTTCTAAGCGTATTGAGACAGTCGCCATTATAGAAAGTTTTTTTTGACCCGTTTCCAGTTTTTGGGTCCGGGCAATCGAAAAAAAAAAATTTTTTTTGGTCGAAAAAATTTCGTGCCCATCCTGTCAGTTTGACCTGGGAAGAGTTTTTAGACACTCGCCATTATAGTGATTTTTCGCAAAAAAAAAAAAGAAGCGCAAAAAAAAAAAAGAAGCGAAAAAATAATTCCAGAGTGTGCTTTTCCGTTGTTTCCGTGGAGCGCCGTGATTTTGTTAGTGTTCTAGGCTCGCGTCTCTAGCATGGTCTAGCCTAGGACCAGCACAGTACCGTCGTTGAGCGTTTATTCAACTTTGCATCTCTGAATTGATTATTGCTAACCTTTTTTTTGCTACCATATTATAAGCCTTCCCAGCTCCACATACATCTACATCGTGCGTTTGACTCTCCCTAGTAATCGCTCTATCCAAGCTTTGAGAGTTTTGACTACATCGGTTGCCAATCATCACTTTCTTCTTTGGGTAAGAACTGGTAAGAATTTGAGATTTGCTTGACGGATTTGTGACTGTCCACCACACCACCACCACCACTTCCTAGTAGTCTGTCGAATCATATTCTTGTGTGTTTCTATTGCTGCTAACCATGGCAGGATCACAAGCCGACGAGACTGACTGGGAGAACATGACAAACAAAGCTCTACATGATAAGTTTCAACAAATGATGAGTGGGCAGGTGGAAGATGTGCTAAATAGATTTGAAGAGGCCATGGAGAAGATAGATGGCATTGAGAAGGCGTTCGAAACAAAGCTCGATAACAAGTTTAATGAATTGCTCGCGCGTCTACCACCACCACCACCGGCTGCACCTAACGCACCTCTACTACAACAACAAGGACTACCTCCACATCGTGAAACAGCCCTCCGCCGAGCTTCCGTGTCCCTCTTCACCTGGCCAAGCTGCTGGTGCTGCTGTTGATACTACGTGGCTCCTGCTGCTGCGGTGGGGAGGATGATTATGTGAGAGCTTACGAGGATGAGGTTGATCAACATCGAACTACGTGCAACCACCAGCACCACAACCACCAGGTCGTCCACATGCAAATAATGGCAATGTTGGGCTCCCCTTCAGTACGAGATCATGACCATCTCCCTAAACTGAAATTGAATATTCCACCATTTGAGGGTAGATATGTTCTGATATATATCTTACTTGGGAGTTAGAAACTGAACAACGATTTACATGTTTACAATATCCCGAGGAGAGACGTGGTCCTGCTGCTGTTTGTGCTTTCACTAGCTTTGCATGTGTTTGGTGGTCTGAACTTTGTAGATTATATCCTGTTCCAGCTACTTGGGCTGCTTTGAAAACTGCTATGCGTACTCGTTGGGTTCCACCATATTATCAACGTGAATTACTTCAAAAATTGCAGCACTTAAGACAAGGAAAAAATTCGGTAGAAGAATATTATCAGGAATTACAAACTGGCTTGATTAGATGTGGTATTGTTGAGGAGAATGAAGCTATGCTTGCACGTTTTCTGGGTGGATTAAATAGAGAGATTCAGACCATTCTAGACTACAAGGATTATAATAATATCACTCGATTATTCCATCTTGCTTGTAAAGCTGAACGTGAAGTGCAGGATCGATGTGCTTTGGCGCGGACTAACTTTTCTCGCAGGTCGACCTTCCTCATGGACACCACGTGCATCATCTACTTCCACACGTTCTACTACACGGCACCTCCGTCGGCTGCCACCTCCAACCGTGATACAAGAAAGCAGGCACAACCACCACTATCTCGCCAAGAGTACACCTGCTGGGCCTACAGAGCTCTTCTTCTTCCATGGCGTCAACAGGCACACAAGTGATATTATTTGTCGTCGTTGTAAGGGAAGAGGACATTTTTGAGAGAATGCCAATCTCAGCGTGTGATGATTGCTACGAGGATGGTGGGTATGAGTCTGCTAGTGACTATGATGAAGAGACTTTGGCTCTTATTACACATGAAGAACACGGTGGAGATGATTCGATCATGAGACGCAATACATGGCTTTGAAGATGCCGATGGTATGGATGTTTAGTTGCTCAACGTGTTTTGAGTGTGCAGGTTACACAAGCTGAGCAAAATCAGAGGCATAACTTGTTCCATACAAAGGGAGTTGTGAAGGAACGTTCTATTCAGCGTCATCATAGATGGAGGGAGCTGCAACAACTTGGCTAGCATGGATATGGTGGAGAAGCTTTCTCTCACCACAAAACCACATCCACATCCTTACTACATCCAATGGTTCAACAACAGCGGCAAGGTTAAGGTAACACGTCTTTGTTCGTGTGTATTTTAGTATCTCTACATATGCTGATTATGTTGATTGTGATGTGGTACCTATGCAAGCATGTTCCTTATTACTTGGTAGACCATGGCAATTTGATAAAAATTCTGTACACCATGGTAGAAACAATCAGTATACTCTTGTTCACAAGGATAAAAATATTACTTTGCTTCCTATGACTCCTGATTCCATTTTGAAAGATGATATTAATAGAGCTAATAAAGCAAAAGAGGAGAAAAATAGGAGTGAAAATCAGATTGTGGCAAAAGAATTTGAGCAACAAATGAAGCCTAATAATAAACCATGTAATGTTGCTTCTGAAATTAAACTCAAAAGTGCATGTTTATTTGCCACCAAATCTGATATTGATGAGCTAGATTCTAGCAAATCTGTTTGCTATGCTTTTGTGTGCAAAGAGGCATTATTTTCATTCGAGGACGTGCCTTCCTCTTTGCCCCTCGTTGTCACTAACATTTTGCAGGAGTTCACGACGTCTTCCCACAAGACGTGCCACCGGATTACCACCTATTCGAGGGATTGAGCATCAAATTGACTTAATTCCGGTGCATCGCTACCCAACCATGCACCATACCGTACCAATCCAGAGGAGACGAAGGAGATTATCGTCAAGCACAGGAGCTGCTCGACAAAGGTTATATATGCGAATCTCTTAGTCCTTGTGTTGTTCCTATTATACTAGTGCCTAAAAAGGATGGTGCGTCGGCGTATGTGTGTTGATTGTAGAGGCATTAATAATATTACTATTCGTTATCGTCATCCTATTCCTAGGCTAGATGATATGCTTGATGAATTGAGTGGCTCTACAATATTCTCCAAAGTTGATTTGCGTAGTGGATACCATCAAATTCGTATGAAATTGGGAGATGAATGGAAAACAACATTTAAAACTAAGTTTGGATTATATGAGTGGTTAGTCATGCCTTTTGGGTTAACTAATGCACCTAGTACTTTCATGAGATTAATGAACGAAGTTTTACGTGCTTTCATTGGACGATTTGTGGTAGTTTACTTTGATGATATACTGATTTATAGCAAATCTTTGGAAGAACATTTGGAACATTTACGTGTTGTTTTTAATGCTCTACGTGATGCACGTTTGTTTGGTAACCTTGGGAAGTGCACCTTTTGCACCGACCAAGTATCTTTTCTTGGCTATGTTGTTACTCCACAAGGAATTGAAGTTGATAAAGCCAAGATTGAAGCTATTGAGAGTTGGCCGCAGCCCAAAACGGTCACACAAGTGAGGAGTTTTCTTGGACTCGCTGGTTTCTATAGGCGTTTTGTGAGAGTCTTTAGCACCATTGCTGCACCTCTCAATGAGCTTACAAAGAAGGATGTGCCTTTTGTTTGGGGTACCGCACGGAAGAAGCCTTCACGGTATTGAAAGATAAGTTGACACATGCTCCTTTACTTCAACTTCCTGACTTTAATAAGACTTTTGAGGTTGAATGTGATGCTAGTGGAATTGGATTAGGAGGTGTGTTATTACAAGATGGCAAACCTGTTGCATACTTTTCTGAAAAATTGAGTGGGCCTAGTCTGAACGATTCAACTTATGACAAAGAATTATATGCTCTTGTTCGGACTTTAGAGACATGGCAACATTATTTATGGCCCAAAGAATTTGTTATACATTATGATCATGAATCTTTGAAACATATTAAAAGTCAAGCTAAACTGAATCGTAGACATGCTAAATGGGTTGAATTCATTGAGACTTTCCCTTATGTCATTAAACACAAGAAGGGTAAAGAAAATGTTATTGCTGATGCTTTGTCTCGTCGCTATACTATGCTTTCACAACTTGACTTCAAAATATTTGGTTTGGAGACCATCAAAGATCAATATGTGCATGATGCTGATTTTAAAGATGTAATGCAGAATTGTAAAGAAGGAAGAACATGGAACAAGTTCGTTATTAATGATGGTTTTGTGTTCCGTGCTAACAAGCTATGCTGATGTAGGGCAAGAGTAGGGGTCTCTCTCTCTCAAGAGTAGAGGTAGGAGCAAAGCTCACCTAAGAATGAGCTATCATATTTGTTCTCGGAGTTGAAGTTGCCGTCCCTAAGTAGCCGAAACATCTTAGGAGACACAAGCCACAACTCGAAAAAGCTCAATCAACTATTGGGTTAAGTTGGGTTGTCGGAAGTGTATGGTGGGCAAGGTTATGTGGAAGTGGTGGTGGTGGTTGATGAAGAAGCAATCGTCCCTAAGTAGCGAAACACCTTAGGAGACTCTAATCACTACTCAAGCAACCACTAATGCTATGGGGAACAAAATTGGTTAGGTTATGGAAGTCGGTGGTGGTTATGCGGAGGATGTGGCGGAAGCCCTAGGCAAAGATGCCAAAGTTCACAAAATTTGATGGAGTCAAATGGTGATGGTAGTATTTTTATGGGAAGGGGATGTCAATAGCTTCAAAACGAGCTAAAGAACGCCAAAATCGGACTCGGATGAATTAGTTATGGGTCAAACGGTGAAAGACGGAAGGCTGAATCTGGCTAGGGCGGTAGTACTGCTGGGAGGGCGGTAGTACCGCTCGTAAGCGGTAGTACCGCTTGGAACGGGCGGTAGTACCGCTCGTGTCGGGTTTTTTCGCAAAATCTGGCTCTGGGAGGGGCGGTAGTGCCGCTTGGAAGGGCGGTAGTACCGCTTGGAGGTGCTAAGCGGTAGTACCGCTTGGAAGGGCGGTAGTACCGCTCGTGTCGGGATTTTTCGCAAATCCGGATAGGGGCGCGATTTTGGGGCGGAAATGGATGATTTCGGGGTCAAAATTGGAGAGATTTCGTGGAGGAAAGATGGGGAAACTTGGGGGAATGCTAGATCGACTCGAAACCAAGCAAATCCACGGATCAAAATCAACAAAATTTCATCACACTAACAAATCACAAAAAAATTTGGGGCTATTTTTGTGGGGAATTTTCGGAATTAGGACAAAAACAACAAAATCAAGCTAGAAAAAGAGGGGTAGGGGCTCCAATAACGTGATCAACGTGGCTCATGATACCATGATGATGTAGGGCGGAACCCTAGGATGACGATCTTTCACGCTTGGAGAGAATCCCTACGAGGAACACGAAGAACGAGCGGAAGAACACGAGGGAAAACACGGGGAGAACGAGAGAGAGATCACTCAACCGACAAGAAAACGATCACACAAGTGCTAGATTATCAAACACATAGAGTGGCACAAGATTCAAGGACAACAAAGGGTAGGATACAAGGGTAGCCGTTCTTCTCCGAGAGGAGGTCTTGAGGGGTCCACCCTAGGAGGGGGTCTTGAATCCGCTTGGGGATCTTCTCCGAGAGGTCCCGATCTCAAGGAGAAGTAGCCAAGTGGATGAGCAAAGGCTCTCACACCAAATATGAGCAAATCCAAAGCTAACCCTAGCTAGGAGGAGGTGGGGAGTTTATATAGCATATGTACACGAAGGGGTAAGTGAGGAGGGATACATGGGCCTCTGGCCCGACTCTGCAAGGCAAAGGCGGCGGTAGTCGGGCAAGGGCGGTAGTACCGCTCAAGCGGTAGTGCCGCTTAGGCTGAGCGGTAGTACCGGCCCGGATCGTGCGAACACTAGTACTTGTCGGGTTGAGCGGTAGTGGCGAAGCGGCGATGGGGGCGGTAGTACCGCTGGTTAGCGGTAGTACCGCTTACGGGGCGATAGTACCGCTCGTCCCGGTCTTCTTCCGTCTTCACTTCCGTGCTTCCCTCGCGGATGGTGTAGTTGTTCCTTGGCGCTTGCACTCCTCCTCGTCGTCCTTAGTGTTCGACAATACCTATGCGAGCACACGAGTGGAGTGTCAAGTAGTATACCATCCTCGAAGGGGTCAAGTGAGCACGTGTAAAGGAGATGATTCACCTTTGTGTATGTGAAGTAGATGTCGCACGTGTCACTCGCCGAACGGACTCTTGACATGGTGATGTCCATAGGATGCTCCGCATCATATGCATTCCTGCTAGCTCTGTTCGTCTTTTGTTGTTGCAGGAGGCGCATGGAGGAGGATTAATGGGACACTTTGGCGTCAAGAAGACGGAGGATATACTTGCTACACATTTCTTTTGGCCAAAGATGAGACGGGATGTTGAGCATTTTGTTGCTCGCTGCACTACATGTCAAAAAGCTAAGTCACGACTCAATCCTCATGGTTTATATATGCCTTTACCTGTGCCTAGTGTTCCTTGGGAGGATATATCTATGGACTTTGTTTTAGGTTTACCTCGAACAAAGAAGGGGAGGGATAGCATATTTGTTGTCGTGGCTAGATTCTCAAAATGGCACACTTTATACCATGTCATAAAAGCGATGATCTTTGTTAATGTTGCTGATTTGTTCTTTCGTGAAATTATTCGCTTGCATGGTGTGCCAAATACTATTGTTTCAGATCGTGATACTAAATTTCTTAGCCACTTTTGGAGATGTTTATGGGCTAAGTTGGGGACTAAACTGCTTTTAGTACTACTTGTCACCCCAAACTGATGGACAAACTGAAGTAGTCAATAGAACATTGTCTACTATGCTTAGGGCTGTTTTGAAGAATAATAAGAAAATGTGGGAAGAATGCTTGCCTCATATTGAATTTGCTTATAATCTTTCATTGCATTCTACTACTAAGATGTGCCCTTTTGAAATTGTGTATGGCTTCCTACCTCGTGCACCTATTGATTTGTTGCCTCTTCCATCTTCGGAGAAGGTTAATTTTGATGCTAAAGAACGTGCTGAATTGATTTTAAAATGCATGAGTTAACTAAGGAAAACATTGAGCGTATGAATGCTAAATATAAACTTTTTGGAGATAAGGGTAGAAAACATGTTGTCTTTGCACTGGAGATATTGTTTGGTTACATTTGCGTAAGGATAGGTTTCCTAATTTTGCAAATCAAAGCTAATGCCACGTGCTGATGGTCCATTTAAGGTGTTAGAGAAAATAAATGATAATGCATATAAACTTGAGCTGCCTGCAGATTTTGGGGTTAGTCCCACTTTTAGCATTGCAGATTTGAAGCCTTATTTGGGTGAGGAAGATGAGCTTCGTCGAGGACGACTTCATTTCAAGAAGGGAGGATGATGAGGACATCAATACCATTGTTACACCCACAGCCCTGCTGCTATACATCTTGGACCAATTACTAGAGCTCATGCACGCCAATTGAATTATCAGTACTTTCGTTTCTTGGTAACGATTCCAATGTTCATGAGAATATGATCTGCCTAAATTGGATACATTTGTTTTGCTTACAAATGAAGGACCTACTATGGACAAGAAAGATGAACCTTGGAGCAAGTTCAAGCATGGAGATGTTGGCATGCATAAGGGGAACAAGAACGGAGTTACAAGTGATGATTCCAGGACTTTGAAGCCACCCTAATGAGTGCATGAGGCCTTGGACGAAATATACAAGATGCCACTTCATAATATTCGTCCATAGGCTATTCTAGGTGCTCGTCACCTTATTATTGGGCCAGGCACATGTAATTTCGAATTACTTAAGTATAGGCTGTTTTAGAGTCCGTATGTGTGGGGAAACAAGAGTTAGGGTTGATTTGGACCCCTCCACCAAGGGCCACGAAATTCCCCTCTTCCTCCATATATACAGCCCTTAGGGCACCGTTTAGAGCTTGGGTTTTGTTTAGATTAAAAGTTCGCCATAGCTGCAACTTGGCGTGCCGTTTGTGTTCAACGACTGCATAAAGCGCCACAGAACCCCACCTTGATCAATAAAGCTTTCATCTTATATTCGCGATATCCAGATTGCAATCTCAGTTTCTTGCTTGTTCTTCGTTTGATCGCAGGAAGCAGACCCTCGTGGTCGAGTTGATCGTGCTCGGCGTGGTCAATAACCTCTCGGAGTTGGTTTAGCGATTGCTAAGGTGCGACGTCCTCGCACGTTCGTAGTCGGATCGTCAAAGTCGACTTCCTCCAAAGCGAAAACCACATCTCATCGAAAGACGGGACACCTTTGCCTCTATCACATAGCATACTTGGGACAGAAGTTTATCCATTTTGCATCTTATAGGTTGTGCACAAGTGTCGTATCCGCCTATTGAGCAATCGTGCTAGCGTCTCTCTTGAGTTGTGCAACACGAGCGTTTTCCGTGGATTCCACATTTTGTGCTCATTCCTTGGTTGCACGACCCCATTTATCTATCCGTGTGTGTTTCCGTGTGCCATTCTTTGCTATTGGTCCATTTGTTTCACTTGCGAATTTGTGAATCTCTTTCAACATTATTGACTCTTGCTAACATTTTGCATTAAATTTTTGTGCCACTATCCTCACCGAGCTCCTCCATAAGCTTTATTTGTGTAGGTGTGAGAACCGACAAGGATTGGTACCAATAGTGCTATTTCATTGTCCGCATTTGAGTGAACTTGATTCATTTTCAACATCGGTCAAGGTACATTGGTATAAGTTCTTCTCTTTCTCCCACTCATATTTGCTCGAGTCTTGTGATGGATAGGCAAGGCATTTCATCTCCGGTCTTCGACAACAACGACGGCGTGAACAACTACATCACCAAAGCGTCTCTCTTCGATCTACAACGACAAGTGCAAGGCACACAATCAAGATTGCGAGAGCGCATCGAGAACATCTCCATCGACATTCATCACTCCGAAGCAAGGAGAAGGGACTACTTGATAAGAAGCTTGCCGCACATAAAGAGGAGCAAGATGCAAGGATGGAGGAGATTCGGCCTTGATCAAGTCTTCTTCCCTTCGTCATCTTCAAGGCGGCGACATTCAAGCCACAAGTCTTGGATGGCATAAACGACGCAAGTGCACATCGTCCTCGTCCACATCTACATGGCGACCACCATCACGTTCGTGATCAACATCGTCATGAAGGACAAGTCACCTCCAAGCATCATGTGCACGACAACGACGAACGACATCTACTACGAGCCCAAGTGCGACAACGACACCATCATCATGAAGACGCTCAACAAGCGCAAAGGCACAAGTCCCAACAAGCCCTACCTCACGCCAAGTCGAAGCTTCATACGCACAAAAGAAGACCGCGAGACGACCACCACCAAGACGGCGCTACAGCTACATCAACCACTTCGGCATCTTCGCCAAGTGTTCTCAAGGCATCTTCGCCTATGGACGTACGGCATCTTCGCCTACTTCCCACGAGTACGCCTACTACGACTTCATCAAGTCCAAGGCGACTACCTATGAGCGAGGGCGACACTTCCATCTTCGGAAGCCCCTCAAGGAATATGGCCGAGCATGGGACATTCCCTTTGGTCATGGAGACGAGCTACGAGGTGCCACATCATATGGGCCTCCAACACCAAGACGGTGACAAGACGGTCGAGCAAGGGCCATCCCCTTCGACCACGGCGACGAGCGCGAACCTCTTCAACAACATGAAGACGACGCCCACATTGGACTCATACTCCGAGTCAAGCTACGCGACCGCGCATGGAGACATTTGCACCTACATTTCTCCGGCACCCACATATGTCGAGATGCCCCAATTGCCATGTGAGGAGAGCCACCACCCCATGAGTGACATGAGTGAGTCCACCATACGTGACATTGAGAGCATTTCCTATGAGAGGATGAGTGTGACCACCACTAGCCCCACACATGAGAGTATGCCACACATCCTATGTGAGGTTGAGCGCCATTTGAGTGACTCCACCCACCATACGAGTGAGAGCATCCTTGAGGGAGTGAGTGAGCCACAACACTTAGTGAGTGAGGTAGTTGACACGGCACATGAGGCCACTATGATTTCTAACGACTTAACCTCTACTCCTAGTGTGTTTTCTTCTTTGGTGCTAGGTCTCCTACATGACGACATGCCTATCCTCGACGAGTCCATCCTTACATTGGAGACGACGATGGCCATGATGGATGATGATGCACCCCCCACATGGTTCCATCAAGATGAAGATGACAACGAGACGATCTTCAACACCTCACCTACAACTCATGAGCGACCTTCCAACGGTAACATAGGTGATGGTGCTTCTCTTGTCCCACTAGTGGACTCTCTTGACAATGATTGCTCCCATGATGTCGACCCACCTATTACCATGCTTCATGCTAGTGAAACTTCTTCATGCCTTGACTTACCTATTTATGATGAATATGTTGATGAGCATGTTGAGTTGCCTAGTTGTGATGCTATGCTCCATAGGACATCTTGTGAAAATTCTATTGGTCACTTCATGTTTGACAATCCATTGAACTTGTCATTTGCTATGAGTGAGATCTCCCATATTGCATCTTTACAATCTCAACATAGTAACTATGTGATAGAGGCAAAGGTGTCCCGTCTTTCGATGAGATGTTGGTTTTCGCTTTGGAGGAAGTCGACTTTGACGATCCGACTACGAACGTGCGAGGACGTCGCGCCTTAGCAATCGCTAAACCAACTCCGAGAGGTTATTGACCACGCCGAGCACGATCAACTGACCACGAGGGTCATTTCCTGCGAGCAAACGAAGAACAAGCAAGAAACTGAGATTGCAATCTGGATATTGCGAATATAAGATGAAAGCTTTATTGATCAAGGTGGGGTTCTGTGGCGCCTTTGTCAGTCGTTGAACACAAACGGCACGAAGTTGCAGCTATGGCGAACTTTTAATCTAAACAAAACCCAAGGTCTAAACGGTGCCCTAAGGGCTGTATATATGGAGAAAGAGGGGGGGGGAATTTCGTGGCCTTTCATCAGACTCGAGCCTTTGCATAATCTTTTTAGGGTTTTTGCTTTGTTGAATTTGCGGTTGCATCGTCGTGTCAAGTTGCTGGTCTTAGAGTCTAGTCTTGTAGAGTTTCGAGTTCTGGTCATAAGTTGTCACGCCACCGCCGCACCATCATCCGTATCCATATACCACCACCAATCCGATCCAAATACCACCACCAATCCGTATCCATATACCACCACCGCTACCATATACCACCACCGCTGCCATATACCACCACCATATATCCACCACCGATCCGAGTTCTTCTCATATTAGGTTTGTTTTCGAGATACATCTAAATTCCGATTCGTGTTTCCTTGCTCGTGAGGTTTCGAAACCACCCTCCGTTTAGGCCCAAAATTTTCCAAAACGCACTTGTCGAAAAATTTTCGGCTATCCTATTTTTAGGTGTTTCTAAGCGTATTGAGACAATCGCCATTATAGAAAGTTTTTTGACCCGCTTCAGTTTTTGGGTCCGCAATCGAAAAAAAAAAATTTTTTGGTCGAAAAATTTCGTGCCCATCCTGTCGGTTTGACCTGGAAGAGTTTTAGACACTCGCCATTATAGTGATTTTCGCAAAAAAAAAAAAAAGCAAAAAAAAAGAGAGCGAAAAAATAATTCCAGAGTGTGCTTTTCCGTTGTTTCCGTGGAGCGCCGTGATTTTGTTAGTGTTCTAGGCTCGCGTCTCTAGCACGGTCTAGCCTAGGACCAGCACAATACCGTCGTTGAGCGTTTATTCAACTTTGCATCTCTGAATTGATTATTGCTAACCTTTTTTTTGCTACCATATTATAAGCCTTCCCAGCTCCACATACATCTACATCGTGCGCTTGACTCTCCCAGTAATCGCTCTATCCAAGCTTTGAGAGTTTTGACTACATCGGTTGCCAATCACCGCTTTCTTCCTGGGTAAGAACTGGTAAGAATTTGAGATTTGCTTGACGGATTTGTGATCGTCCACCACACCACCACCACCACTTCCTAGTAGTCCGTCAATCATATTCTTGTGTGTTTCTATTGCTGCTAACCATGGCAGGATCACAAGTCGACGAGACCGACTGGGAGAACATGACAAACAAAGCTCTACATGATAAGTTTCAACAAATGATGAGTGGGCAGGTGGAAGATGTGCTAAATAGATTTGAAGAGGCCATGGAGAAGATAGATGGCATTGAGAAGGCGTTCAAACAAAGCTCGATAACAAGTTTAATGAATTGCTCATGCGTCTACCACCACCACCACCGGCTGCACCTAACGCACCTCTACTACAACAACAAGGACTACCTCCACATCATGAAACAGCCCTCCGCCGAAGCTTCCCGTGTCCCTCTTCACTGGCCAAGCTGCCGGTGCTGCTGTTGATACTTCGTGGCTCCTGCTGCTGCGGTGGGGAGGATGATTATGTGAGAGCTTACGAGGATGAGGTTGATCAACATCGAACTCACGTGCAACCACCAGCACCACAACCACCAGGTCGCCCACATGCAAATAATGGCAATGTTGGGCTCCCCTTCAGTACGAGATCATGACCATCTCCCTAAACTGAAATTGAATATTCCACCATTTGAGGGTAGATATGTTCCTGATATATATCTTACTTGGGAGTTAGAAACTGAACAACGATTTACATGTTTACAATATCCTGAGGAGAGACGTGGTCCTGCTGCTGTTTGTGCTTTCACTAGCTTTGCATGTGTTTGGTGGTCTGAACTTTGTAGATTATATCCTGTTCCAGCTACTTGGGCTGCTTTGAAAACTGCTATGCGTACTCGTTGGGTTCCACCATATTATCAACGTGAATTACTTCAAAATTGCAGCACTTAAGACAAGGAAAAATTCGTAGAAGAATATTATCAGGAATTACAAACTGGCTTGATTAGATGTGGTATTGTTGAGGAGAATGAAGCTATGCTTGCACGTTTTCTCGGGTGGATTAAATAGAGAGATTCAGACCATTCTAGACTACAAGGATTATAATAATATCACTCGATTATTCCATCTTGCTTGTAAAGCTGAACGTGAAGTGCAGGATCGATGTGCTTTGGCGCGGACTAACTTTTCTCGCAGGTCGACCTTCCTCATGGACACCACGTGCATCATCTACTTCCACACGCTCTACTACACGGCACCTCCGTCGGCTGCCACCTCCAACCGTGATACAAGAAAGCAGGCACAACCACCACTATCGCCAAGAGTACACTGCTGGGCCTACACAGAGCTCTTCTTCTTCCATGGCGTCAACAGGCACACAAGTGATATTATTTGTCGTCGTTGTAAGGGAAGAGGACATTTTATGAGAGAATGCCAATCTCAGCGTGTGATGATTGCTACCGAGGATGGTGGGTATGAGTCTGCTAGTGACTATGATGAAGAGACTTTGGCTCTTATTACACATGAAGAACACGGTGGAGATGATTACGATCATGAGACGCAATACATGGCTCTTTGAAGATGCCGATGTGTATGGATGTTTAGTTGCTCAACGTGTTTTGAGTGTGCAGGTTACACAAGCTGAGCAAAATCAGAGGCATAACTTGTTCCATACAAAGGGAGTTGTGAAGGAACGTTCTATTCAAGGCCATCATAGATGGAGGAGCTGCAACAACTTGGCTAGCATGGATATGGTGGAGAAGCTTTCTCTCACCACAAAACCACATCCACATCCTTACTACATCCAATGGTTCAACAACAGCGGCAAGGTTAAGGTAACACGACTGTTCGTGTGTATTTTAGTATCTCTACATATGCTGATTATGTTGATTGTGATGTGGTACCTATGCAAGCATGTTCCTTATTACTTGGTAGACCATGGCAATTTGATAAAATTCTGTACACCATGGTAGAAACAATCAGTATACTCTTGTTCACAAGGATAAAAATATTACTTTGCTTCCTATGACTCCTGATTCCATTTTGAAAGATGATATTAATAGAGCTAATAAAGCAAAAGAGGAGAAAATAGGAGTGAAAATCAGATTGTGGCAAAAGAATTTGAGCAACAAATGAAGCCTAATAATAAACCATCTAATGTTGCTTCGAAATTAAACTCAAAAGTGCATGTTTATTTGCCACCAAATCTGATATTGATGAGCTAGATTCTAGCAAATCTGTTTGCTATGCTTTTGTGTGCAAAGAGGCATTATTTTCATTCGAGGACGGCCTTCCTCTTTGCCCTCGTTGTCACTAACATTTTGCAGAGTTCACGACGCCTTCCCACAAGACGTGCCACCGGATTACCACCTATTCGAGGGATTGAGCATCAAATTGACTTAATTCCCGGTGCATCGCTACCCAACCATGCACCATACCGCACCAATCCAGAGGAGACGAAGGAGATTATGCGTCAAGCATGTGAGCTGCTCGACAAAGGTTATATATGCGAATCTCTTAGTCCTTGTGTTGTTCCTATTATACTAGTGCCTAAAAAGGATGGTACGTCGCGTATGTGTGTTGATTGTAGAGGCATTAATAATATTACTATTCGTTATCGTCATCCTATTCCTAGGCTAGATGATATGCTTGATGAATTGAGTGGCTCTACAATATTCTCCAAAGTTGATTTATGAGTGGATACCATCAAATTCGTATGAAATTGGGAGATGAATGGAAAACAACATTTAAAACTAAGTTTGGATTATATGAGTGGTTAGTCATGCCTTTTGGGTTAACTAATGCACCTAGTACTTTCATGAGATTAATGAACGAAGTTTTACGTGCTTTCATTGGACGATTTGTGGTAGTTTACTTTGATGATATACTGATTTATAGCAAATCTTTGGAAGAACATTTGGAACATTTACGTGCTGTTTTTAATGCTCTACGTGATGCACGTTTGTTTGGTAACCTTGGGAAGTGCACCTTTTGCACCGACCAAGTATCTTTTCTTGGCTATGTTGTTACTCCACAAGGAATTGAAGTTGATAAAGCCAAGATTGAAGCTATTGAGAGTTGGCCGCAGCCCAAAACGGTCACACAAGTGAGGAGTTTTCTTGGACTCGCTGGTTTCTATAGGCGTTTTGTGAGAGTCTTTAGCACCATTGCTGCACCTCTCAATGAGCTTACAAAGAAGGATGTGCCTTTTGTTTGGGGTACCGCACAGGAAGAAGCCTTCACGGTATTGAAAGATAAGTTGACACATGCTCCTTTACTTCAACTTCCTGACTTTAATAAGACTTTTGAGGTTGAATGTGATGCTAGTGGAATTGGATTAGGAGGTGTGTTATTACAAGATGGCAAACCTGTTGCATACTTTTCTGAAAAATTGAGTGGGCCTAGTCTGAACGATTCAACTTATGACAAAGAATTATATGCTCTTGTTCGGACTTTAGAGACATGGCAACATTATTTATGGCCCAAAGAATTTGTTATACATTATGATCATGAATCTTTGAAACATATTAAAAGTCAAGCTAAACTGAATCGTAGACATGCTAAATGGGTTGAATTCATTGAGACTTTCCCTTATGTCATTAAACACAAGAAGGGTAAAGAAAATGTTATTGCTGATGCTTTGTCTCGTCGCTATACTATGCTTTCACAACTTGACTTCAAAATATTTGGTTTGGAGACCATCAAAGATCAATATGTGCATGATGCTGATTTTAAAGATGTAATGCAGAATTGTAAAGAAGGAAGAACATGGAACAAGTTCGTTATTAATGATGGTTTTGTGTTCCGTGCTAACAAGCTATGCTGATGTAGGGCAAGAGTAGGGGTCTCTCTCTCTCAAGAGTAGAGGTAGGAGCAAAGCTCACCTAAGAATGAGCTATCATATTTGTTCTCGGAGTTGAAGTTGCCGTCCCTAAGTAGCCGAAACACCTTAGGAGACACAAGCCACAACTCGAAAAAGCTCAATCAACTATTGGGTTAAGTTGGGTTGTCGGAAGTGTATGGTGGGCAAGGTTATGTGGAAGTGGTGGTGGTGGTTGATGAAGAAGCAATCGTCCCTAAGTAGCCGAAACACCTTAGGAGACTCTAATCACTACTCAAGCAACCACTAATGCTATGGGGAACAAAATTGGTTAGGTTGCGGAAGTCGGTGGTGGTTATGCGGAGGATGTGGCGGAAGCCCTAGGCAAAGATGCCAAAGTTCACAAAATTTGATGGAGTCAAATGGTGATGGTAGTATTTTTATGGGAAGGGGGATGTCAATAGCTTCAAAACGAGCTAAAGAACGCCAAAATCGGACTCGGATGAATTAGTTATGGTCAAACGGTGAAAGACGGAAGGCTGAAATGGCTAGGGCGGTAGTACTGCTGGGAGGGCGGTAGTATCGCTCGAAGCGGTAGTACCGCTTGAACGGGCGGTAGTACCGCCGTGTCGGGTTTTTTCGCAAAATCTGGCTCGGGAGGCGGTAGTGCCGCTGGAAGGGCGGTAGTACCGCTTGAGGTGCTAAGCGGTAGTACCGCTTGAAGGGCGGTAGTACCGCTCGTGTCGGGATTTTTCGCAAAACCGGATAGGGCGCGATTTTGGGCGGAAATGGATGATTTCGGGTCAAAATTGAGAGATTTCGTGGAGGAAAGATGGGAAACTTGGGGAATGCTAGATCGACTCGAAACCAAGCAAATCCACGGATCAAAATCAACAAAATTTCATCACACTAACAAATCACAAAAAATTTGGGGCTATTTTTGTGGGGAATTTTCGAATTAGGACAAAACAACAAAATCAAGCTAGAAAAAGAGGGTAGGGGCTCCAATAACGTGATCAACGTGGCTCATGATACCATGATGATGTAGGGCGGAACCCTAGGATGACGATCTTTCACGCTTGAGAGAATCCCCACGAGGAACACGAAGAACGAGCGGAAGAACACGAGGGAAAACACGGGAGAACGAGAGAGAGATCACTCAACCGACAAGAAAACGATCACACAAGTGCTAGATTATCAAACACATAGAGTGGCACAAGATTCAAGGACAACAAAGGGTAGGATACAAGGGTAGCCGTTTTCTCCGAGAGGAGGTCTTGAGGGTCCACCCTAGAGGGGGTCTTGAATCCGCTTTGGGGATCTTCTCCGAGAGGTCCTGATCTCAAGGAGAAGTAGCCAAGTGGATGAGCAAAGGCTCTCACACAAATATGAGCAAATCCAAAGCTAACCCTAGCTAGAAGGAGGTGGGGAGTTTATATAGCATATGTCCACGAAGGGGTAAGTGAGGAGGGGATACATGGGCCTCGGCCCGACTCTGGCAAGGTGGCGGTAGTACGGGCAAGGGCGGTAGTACCGCTCAAGCGGTAGTGCCGCTTGGGCTGAGCGGTAGTACCGGGCCCGGATCGTGCGTAACACTAGTACTTGTCGGGTTGAGCGGTAGTGGCGAAGCGGCAAGGGGGGGTAGTACCGCTGGTTAGCGGTAGTACCGCCACGGGGCGGTAGTACCGCCGCCCCGGTCTTCTTCCGTCTTCACTTCCGTGCTTCCCTCGCGGATGGTGTAGTTGTTCCTTGGCGCTTGCACTCCTCCTCGTCGTCCTTAGTGTTCGACAATACCTATGCAGCACACGAGTGGAGTGTCAAGTAGTATACCATCCTCGAAGGGGTCAAGTGAGCACGTAAAGGAGATGATTCACCTTGTGTATGTGAAGTAGATGTCGACGTGTCACTCGCCGAACGGACTCTTGACATGGTGATGTCCATAGGATGCTCCGCATCATATGCATTCCTGCTAGCTCGTTCGTCTTTTGTTGTTGCAGGAGGCGATGGAGGAGGATTAATGGGACACTTTGGCGCCAAGAAGACGGAGGATATACTTGCTACACATTTCTTTTGGCCAAAGATGAGACGGATGTTGAGCATTTTGTTGCTCGCTGCACTACATGTCAAAAAGCTAAGTCACGACTCAATCCTCATGGTTTATATATGCCTTTACCTGTGCCTAGTGTTCCTTGGGAGGATATATCTATGGACTTTGTTTTAGGTTTACCTCTAACAAAGAAGGGAGGATAGCATATTTGTTGTCGTGGCTAGATTCTCGAAAATGGCACACTTTATACCATGTCATAAAAGCGATGATGTGTTAATGTTGCTGATTTGTTCTTTCGTGAAATTATTCGCTTGCATGGTGTGCCAAATACTATTGTTTCAGATCGTGATACTAAATTTCTTAGCCACTTTTGGAGATGTTTATGGGCTAAGTTGGGGACTAAACTGCTTTTAGTACTACTTGTCACCCCAAACTGATGGATAAACTGAAGTAGTCAATAGAACATTGTCTACTATGCTTAGGGCTGTTTTGAAGAATAATAAGAAAATGTGGGAAGAATGCTTGCCTCATATTGAATTTGCTTATAATCTTTCATTGCATTCTACTACTAAGATGTGCCCTTTTGAAATTGTGTATGGCTTCCTACCCGTGCACCTATTGATTTGTTGCCTCTTCCATCTTGGAGAAGGTTAATTTTGATGCTAAAGAACGTGCTGAATTGATTTTAAAATGCATGAGTTAACTAAGGAAAACATTGAGCGTATGAATGCTAAATATAAACTTGCCGGAGATAAGGGTAGAAAACATGTTGTCTTTGCACTGGAGATCTTGTTTGGTTACATTTTGCGTAAGGATAGGTTTCCTAATTTGCGCAAATCAAAGCTAATGCCACGTGCTGATGGTCCATTTAAGGTGTTAGAGAAAATAAATGATAATGCATATAAACTTGAGCTGCCCGCAGATTTTGGGGTTAGTCCCACTTTTAGCATTGCAGATTTGAAGCCTTATTTGGGTGAGGAAGATGAGCTTCTCACGAGGACGACTTCATTTCAAGAAGGGAGGATGATGAGGACATCAATACCATTGTTACACCCACAGCCCTGCTGCTATACATCTTGGACCAATTACTAGAGCTCATGACGCCAATTGAATTATCGTACTTTCGTTTCTTGGTAACGATTCCAATGTTCATGAGAATATGATGCTGCTTAAATTGGATACATTTGTTTTGCTTACAAATGAAGGACCTACTATGGACAAGAAAGATGAACCTTGGAGCAAGTTCAAGCATGGAGATGTTGGCATGCTAAGGGGAACAAGAACGGAGTTACAAGTGATGATTCCAGGACTTTGAAGCCACCCTAATGAGTGCATGAGGCCTTGGACGAAATATACAAGATGCCACTTCATAATATTCGTCCATAGGCTATTCTAGGTGCTGCGTCACCTTATTATTGGGCCAGGCCCATGTAATTTCGAATTACTTAAGTATAGGCTGTTTTAGAGTCCGTATGTGTGGGGAAACAAGAGTTAGGGTTGATTTGGACCCTCCACCAAGGGCCACGAAATTCCCCCTCTTCCTCCATATATACAGCCCTTAGGGCACCGCTTAGAGCTTGGGTTTTGTTTAGATTAAAAGTTCGCCATAGCTGCAACTTCGGCATTTCGCTTGTGTTCAACGACTGCATAAAGGCGCCAGTAACCCCACCTTGATCAATAAAGCTTTCATCTTATATTCGCGATATCCAGATTGCAATCTCAGTTTCTTGCTTGTTCTTCGCTTGCTCGCAGGAAAGCAGACCCTCGTGGTCGTTGATCGTGCTTCGCGTGGTCAATAACCTCTCGGAGTTGGTTTAGCGATTGCTAAGGTGCGACGCCCTCGACGTTCAGTAGTCGGATCGCCAAAGTCGACTTCCTCCAAAGCTTAAAACCACATCTCATCGAAAGACGGACACCTTTGCCTCTATCACATAGCATACTTGGGATGAAGTTTATCCATTTTGCATCTTATAGGTTGTGCACAAGTGTCGATCCGCCTATTGAGCAATCGTGCTAGCGTCTCTCTTGAGTTGTGCAACACGAAGCGTTTTCCGTGGATTCCACATTTTGTGCTCATTCCTTGGTTGCACGACCCCATTTTTCTATCCGTGTGTGTTTCCGTGCCATTCTTTGCTATTGGTCCATTTGTTTCACTTGCGAATTTGTGAATCTCTTTCAACATTATTGACTCTTGCTAACATTTTGCATTAAATTTTGTGCCACTATCCTCACCGAGCTCCTCCATAAGCTTTATTTGTGTAGGTGTGAGAACCGACAAGGATTGGTACCAATAGTGCTATTTCATTGTCCGCATTTGAGTGAACTTGATTCATTTTCAACATCGGTCAAGGTACATTGGTATAAGTTCTTCTCTTTCTCCCACTCATATTTGCTCGAGTCTTGTGATGGATAGGCAAGGCATTTCATCTCCGGTCTTCGACAACAACGACGGCGTGAACAACTACATCACCAAAGCGTCTCTCTTCGATCTACAACGACAAGTGCAAGGCACACAATCAAGATTGCGAGAGCGCATCGAGAACATCTCCATCGACATTCATCACTCCGAAGCAAGGAGAAGGGACTACTTCGATAAGAAGCTTGCCGCACATAAAGAGGAGCAAGATGCAAGGATGGAGGAGATTCGGGCCTTGATCAAGTCTTCTTCCCCTTCGTCAAGGCGGCGACATTCAAGCCACAAGTCTTCGGAGGGCGCAAACGACGCAAGTGCACATCGTCCTCGTCCACATCTACATGGCGACCACCATCACGTTCGTGATCAACATCGTCATGAAGGACAAGTCACCTCCAAGCATCATGTGCACGACAACGACGAACGACATCTACTACGAGCCCAAGTGCGACAACGACACCATCATCATGAAGACGCTCAACAAGCGCAAAGGCACAAGTCCCAACAAGCCCTACCTCACGCCAAGTCGAAGCTTCATACGCACAAAAGAAGACCGCGAGACGACCACCACCAAGACGGCGCTACGGCTACATCAACCACTTCGGCATCTTCGCCAAGTGTTCTCAAGGCATCTTCGCCTATGGACGTACGGCATCTTCGCCTACTTCCCACGAGTACGCCTACTACGACTTCATCAAGTCCAAGGCGACTACCTATGAGCGAGGGCGACACTTCCATCTTCGGAAGCCCCTCAAGGAATATGGCCGAGCATGGGACATTCCCTTTGGTCATGGAGACGAGCTACGAGGTGCCACATCATATGGGCCTCCAACACCAAGACGGTGACAAGACGGTCGAGCAAGGGCCATCCCCTTCGACCACGGGCGACGAAGCGAACCTCTTCAACAACATGAAGACGACGCCCACATTGGACTCATACTCCGAGTCAAGCTACGCGACCGCGCATGGAGACATTTGCACCTACATTTCTCCGGCACCCACATATGTCGAGATGCCCCAATTGCCATGTGAGGAGAGCCACCACCCCATGAGTGACATGAGTGAGTCCACCATACGTGACATTGAGAGCATTTCCTATGAGAGGATGAGTGTGACCACCACTAGCCCCACACATGAGAGTATGCCACACATCCTATGTGAGGTTGAGCGCCATTTGAGTGACTCCACCCACCATACGAGTGAGAGCATCCTTGAGGGAGTGAGTGAGCCACAACACTTAGTGAGTGAGGTAGTTGACACGGCACATGAGGCCACTATGATTTCTAACGACTTAACCTCTACTCCTAGTGTGTTTTCTTCTTTGGTGCTAGGTCTCCTACATGACGACATGCCTATCCTCGACGAGTCCATCCTTACATTGAGACGCGGCGATGGCCATGATGGATGATGATGCACCCCCCACATGGTTCCATCAAGATGAAGATGACAACGAGACGATCTTCAACACCTCACCTACAACTCATGAGCGACCTTCCAACGGTAACATAGGTGATGGTGCTTCTCTTGTCCCACTAGTGGACTCTCTTGACAATGATTGCTCCCATGATGTCGACTCCACCTATTACCATGCTTCATGCTAGTGAAACTTCTTCATGCCTTGACTTACCTATTTATGATGAATATGTTGATGAGCATGTTGAGTTGCCTAGTTGTGATGCTATGCTCCATAGGACATCTTGTGAAAATTCTATTGGTCACTTCATGTTTGACAATCCATTGAACTTGTCATTTGCTATGAGTGAGATCTCCCATATTGCATCTTTACAATCTCAACATAGTAACTATGTGATAGAGGCAAAGGTGTCCCGCCTTTCGATGAGATGTTGGTTTTCGCTTTGGAGGAAGTCGACTTTGACGATCCGACTACGAACGCGGCGAGGACGTCGCGCCTTAGCAATCGCTAAACCAACTCCGAGAGGTTATTGACCACGCCGGAGCACGATCAACCTGACCACGAGGGTCTGTTTCCTGCGAGCAAACGAAGAACAAGCAAGAAACTGAGATTGCAATCTGGATATTGCGAATATAAGATGAAAGCTTTATTGATCAAGGTGGGGTTCTGTGACGCCTTTGTCTGGTCGTTGAACACAAACGAAGTACGCGAAGTTGCAGCTATGGCGAACTTTTAATCTAAACAAAACCCAAGGTCTAAACGGTGCCCTAAGGGCTGTATATATGGAGAAAGAGGGGGGGGAATTTCGTGGCCCTTGGTGGAGGGGTCCGAAATCAACCCTAACTCTTGTTTCCCCACACATACGGACTCTAAAAACAGCCTATACTTAAGTATTTCGAAATTACATGGGCCTGGCCCAATAATAAGGTGACGCAGCACCTAGAATAGCCTATGGACGAATATTATGAAGTGGCATCTTGTATATTTCGTCCAAGGCCTTATGCACTCATTAGGGTGGCTTCAAAGTCCTGGAATCATCACTTGTAACTCCGTTCTTGTTCTCCTTGCGCATGCCAACATCTCCATGCTTGAACTTGCTCCAAGGTTCATCTTTCTTGTCCATGGTAGGCCCGTCATTTGTAAGCAAAACAAATGTATCCAATTTAGGCAGCATCATATTCTCATGAACATTGGAATCGTTACCAAGAAACGAAAGTACCTGATAATTCAATTGGCGTGCGCGAGCTCTAGTAATTGGTCCAGTATGTATAGCAGCAGGGGCTGTGGGTGTAACAATTGTATTGATGTCCTCATCATTGCTCAAATTCTTTTGCCATAATCTGATTTTCACTCTTATTTTTCTCCTGTTTTGCTTTATTAGCTCTATTAATATCATCTTTCAAAATAGAATCAGGAGTCATAGGAAGCAAAGTAATATTTTTATCCTTGTGAACAAGAGTATACTGATTGTTTCTACCATGGTGTACAGAATTTTTATCAAATTGCCATGGTCTACCAAGTAATAAGGAACATGCTTGCATAGGTACCACATCACAATCAACATAATCAGCATATGTAGAGATACTAAAATGCACACGAACAGACGTGTTACCTTAACCTTGCCGCTGTTGTTGAACCATTGGATGTAGTAAGGATGTGGATGTGGTCTTGTGGTGAGAGAAAGCTTCTCCACCATATCCACGCTAGCCAAGTTGTTGCAGCTCCTCCATCTATGATGACGCTAATAGAACGCTCCTTCACAACTCCCTTTGTATGGAACAAGTTATGCCTCTGATTTTGCTCAGCTTGTGTAACCTGCACACTCAAAACACGTTGAGCAACTAAACATTCATACCTGTCAAGATCTTCACAGCCATGTATTGCGCCTCAAGATCGTAATCATCTCCACCGTGTTCTTCATGTGTAATAAGAGCCAAAGTCTCTTCATCATAGTCACTAACGGACTCATACCCACCATCCTCAAGAGCAAACATCACACGCTGAGATTGGCATTCTCTATAAAATGTCCTCTTCCTTACAACGACGACAAATAATATCACTTGTGTGCCCTGTTGACGCCATGGAAGAAGAAGAGCTCTGTAGGCCCAGCAGTGTGCTCTTGGCGATAGTGGTGGTTGTGCCCGCTTTCTTGTATCACGGTTGGAGGTGGCAGGTGACGGAGGTGCCGTGTAGTAGAACGTGTGGAAGTAGATGATGCACGTGGTGTCCATGATGAAGGTCGACTGCAGAAAAGTTAGTCCGCGCCAACGCCTGTCGATCCTGCACTTCACGCTCAGCTTTACAAGCAAGATGGAATAATCGAGTGATATTATTATAATCCTTGTAGTCTAGAATGGTTTGAATCTCTATTTAATCCACCCGTAAAACGTGCAAGCATAGCTTCATTCTCCTCAACAATACCACATCTAATCAAGCCAGTTTGTAATTCCGATAATATTCTTCACCGAATTTTTCCTTGTCTTAAGCGCTGCAATTTTTGAAGTAATTCACGCGATAATATGGTGGAACCCAACGATACACGCATAGCAGTTTTCAAAGCAGCCCAAGTAGCTGGAACAGGATATAATCTACAATGTTCAGACCACCAAACACATGCAAAGCTAGTGAAAGCACAAACAAAGCAGGAACACGCCTCTCCTCGGGATATTGTAAACATGTAAATCGTTGTTCAGTTTCTAACTCCCAAGTAAGATATATATCAGAACATATCTACCTTCAAATGGTGGAATATTCAATTTCAGTTTAGGAGATGGTCCCGATCTCGCACTGAAAGGGAGCCCAACATTGCCATTATTTGCATGTGGACGACCTGGTGGTTGTGGTTTGGTGGTTGCACGTAGTTCGATGTTGATCAACCTCATCCTCGTAATCTCTCACATAATCATCCTCCCCGACCGCAGCAAAGCAGGAGCCACGTATATCAACAAGCAGCACCAAAGCAGCTTGGCCAGGCAGAAGTGGGACACGGGAAGCTCGGCGGAGGGCTGTTTCGCGATGTGGAGGTAGTCCTTGTTGTTGTAGTAGAGGTGCGTTAGGTGCCGCCGGTGGTGGTGGTGGTAGACGCGCGAGCAATTCATTAAACTTGTTATCGAGCTTTGTTTCGAACGCCTTCTCAATGCCATCTATCTTCTCCATGGCCTCTTCAAATCTATTTAGCACATCTTCCACCTGCCCACTCATCATTTGTTGAAACTTATCATGTAGCGCTTTGTTTGTCATCTTCTCCCGATCGATCACGCCGGCTTGTGATCCTGCCATGGTTAGCAGCAATAGAAACACACAAGAATATGATTGACAGACTACTAGGAAGTGGTGGTGGTGGTGTGGTGGACGATCACAAATCCGTCAAGCAAATCTCAAATTCTTACCAGTTCTTACCAAAGAAGAAAGCGGTGATCGGCAACCGATGTAGTCGAAACTCTCAAAGCTTGGATAGAGCGATTACGTGGAGAGTCAAACGCACGATGTAGATGTATGAGGAGCTGGGAAGGCTTATAATATGGTAGCAAAAGGGTCAGCAATAATCAATTCAGAGATGCAA
This sequence comes from Aegilops longissima, assembly GCA_021605205.1. Lineage (NCBI taxonomy): Eukaryota > Viridiplantae > Streptophyta > Magnoliopsida > Poales > Poaceae > Aegilops > Aegilops longissima. Next base: position 36,221 of record JAHIAM010006004.1, read on the forward strand.
AGTTGAATAAACGCTCAACGACAGATCTTGGCTGGTCCTAGGCTAGACCGTGCTAGAGACGCGAGCCTAGAACACTAACAAAATCACGGCGCTGCACGGAAACAACGGAAAAGCACACTGGAATTTTTTTCGCTCTTTTTTTTTTGCTGCTTTTTTTTTGCTTTTTTTGCGCTTTTTTTTTTTGCGAAAAATCACTATAATGGCGAGTGTCTCAAAACTCTTCCTGTGTCAAACCGACAGATGGGCACGAAATTTTTCGACCAAAAAATTTTTTTTGATTGCCGGACCCAAAAACCTGAAACGGGTCAAAAAACTTTCTATAACGGCGATCGCCTCAGTCTCAATCCACTTAGAAACACCTAAAAATAGGATAGCCGAAATTTTTTGACAAGTACGTTTTGGAAAATTTTGGGCCTAAACGGAGGGTGGTTTCAGACTTTTTTTTTTCAAACCTACTCGGCAAGGAAACACGAATCGGAAACTAGATGGATCTCAAAACAAACCTAATATGAGAAGAACTCGGATTGGTGGTGGATATATGGTGGTGGTATATGCGGCGGTGGTGGTATATGGTAGCGGTGGTGGTATATGGATACGGATTGGTGGTGGTATATGGATACGGATTGAGAGCGGTGGCGGATAAGCAATGGTGGTAGATGGCAAGGCGATGATGATGGTGCGGCGTGGCGTGACAACTTATGACCGTAACTCAAACTCTAAAAGACTAGACTCTAAGACCAGCAACTTGACACGATGATGCAACCGCAAATTCAACAAAGCAAAACCCTAAAAAGATTATGCAAAGGCTCGATTGGTTCGGATATGATGAACTAACCCTAATTTTTTGTGGCTTTTTCGTGGACAATAGGTATGAAGAACAGACTCGATCTAAACTATTTAAAAACTGGAAAATCTCACCTAGCAACACGGAAATCTGATACCACTTGATAGAGGCAAAGGTGTCCCGTCTTTCGATGAGATGTTGGTTTCGCTTTGGAGGAAGTCGACTTTGACGATCCGACTACGAACGCGGCGAGGACGTCGCGCCTTAGCAATCGCTAAACCAACTCGAGAGGTTATTGACCACGCCGAGCACGATCAACGACCACGAGGGTCTGCTTCCTGCGAGCAAACGAAGAACAAGCAAGAAACTGAGATTGCAATCTGGATATTGCGAATATAAGATGAAAGCTTTATTGATCAAGGTGGGGTTCTCGGACGCCTTTGTCCGGTCGTTGAACACAAACGGCACGCAAGTTGCAGCTATGGCGAACTTTTAATCTAAACAAAACCCAAGGTCTAAACGGTGCCCTAAGGGCTGTATATATGGAGAAAGAGGGGGGAATTTCGTGGCCCTTGGTGGAGGGGTCCAAATCAACCCTAACTCTTGTTTCCCACACATACGGACTCTAAAACAGCCTATACTTAAGTATTTCGAAATTACATGGGCTGGCCCAATAATAAGGTGACGAGCACCTAGAATAGCCTATGGACGAATATTATGAAGTGGCATCTTGTATATTTTGTCCAAGGCCTTATGCACTCATTAGGGTGGCTTCAAAGTCCTGGAATCATCACTTGTAACTCCGTTTGTTCTCCTTGCGCATGCCAACATCTCCATGCTTGAACTTGCTCCAAGGTTCATCTTTCTTGTCCATGGTAGGCCCTTCATTTGTAAGCAAAACAAATGTATCCAATTTAGGCAGCATCATATTCTCATGAACATTGGAATCGTTACCAAGAAACGAAAGTACCGATAATTCAATTGGCGCATGCGAGCTCTAGTAATTGGTCCAAGATGTATAGCAGCAGGGTGGGTGTAACAATGGTATTGATGTCCTCATCACAAAGAAGAAGCGGTGATCGGCAACCGATGTAGTCAAAACTCTCAAAGCTTGGATAGAGCGATTACCAGGGAGAGTCAAACGCACGATGTAGATGTATGTGGAGCTGGGAAGGCTTATAATATGGTAGCAAAAAAAAGGTTAGCAATAATCAATTCAGAGATGCAAAGTTGAATAAACGCTCAACGACGGTACTGTGCTGGTCCTAGGCTAGACCGTCCTAGAGACGCGAGCCTAGAACACTAACAAAATCACAGCGCTGCACGGAAACAACGGAAAAGCACACTCTGGAATTTTTTTTCGCTTTTTTTTTGCGCTGCTTTTTTTTTGCGCTGCTCCTTTTTTTTTTGCGAAAAATCAATATAATGGCGAGTGTCTCAAAACTCTTCCCAGGTCAAACTGACAGGATGGGCACGAAATTTTTTCGACCAAAATTTTTTATTTTTTTTCAACTGCCCGGACCCAAAAACTGGAAACGGGTCAAAAAAAACTTTCTATAACGGCGACTGTCTCAATACGCTTAGAAACACCTAAAAATAGGATAGCCAGAAAATTTTTTGACAAGTGCGTTTTCGGAAAATTTTGGGCCTAAACGGAGGGTGCTCTTTTTTTTCCGAAACCTACTCCGGCAAGGAAACACGAATCGGAAACTAGATGGATCTCGAAAACAAACCTATTATGAGAAGAACTCGGATTGGTGGTGGATATATGGTAGCGGTGGTGGTATATGGATATGGATTCAGAGCGGTGGCAGATAAGCAATGGTGGAAGATGGGCGATGATGATGGTGCGGCGGCGGCATGACAACTTATGACCATAACTCGAAACTCTAAAAGACTAGACACTAAGACCAGCAACTCGACACGACGATGTACCCGCAAATTCAACAAAGCAAAAACCCTAAAAAGATTATGCAAAGGCTCAGATTGGTTCGGATATGATGAACTAACCCTAATTTTTTTTGTGGCTTTTTCGTGGACTATAGGTATGAAGAATGACTCGATCTAAACTACGGAAACTGTAAAATCTCACCGAGCAACCTGAAAATCTGATACCACTTGATAGAGGCAAAGGTGTCCCGTCTTTCGATGAGATGTTGGTTTTCGCTTTGGAGGAAGTCGACTTTGACGATCCGACTACGAGCGGCGAGGACGCCGCGCCTTAGCAATCGCTAAACCAACTCCGAGAGGTTATTGACCACGCCGAGCACGATCAACGACCACGATGGTCATTTCCTGCGAGCAAACGAAGAACAAGCAAGAAACTGAGATTGCAATCTGGATATTGCGAATATAAGATGAAAGCTTTATTGATCAAGGTGGGGTTACTGTGGACGCCTTTGTGCGGTCGTTGAACACAAACGGCACGCGAAGTTGCAGCTATTGCGAACTTTTAATCTAAACAAAACCCAAGGTCTAAACGGTGCCCTAAGGGTTGTATATATGGAGGAAGAGGGGGAATTTCGTGGCCCTTGGTGGAGGGTCCAAATCAACCCCATCTCTTGTTTCCCCACACATACGGACTCTAAAAATAGCCTATACTTGTGTATTTCGAAATTACAAGGGCCTGGCCCACTAATAAGGTGACGCAGCACCTAGAATAGCCTCGGACGACATTTATGAAGTAGCATCTTGTATATTTCGTCCAAGGCTTCATGCACCCATTATGGTGGCTTCAAAGTCCTGAAATCATCACTTGTAACTCCGTTTGTTCCCCTTTGCATGGCATTATCTCCATGCTTGTTCTTGCTCCAATGTCCATCCTTCTCCAAGCTAGGGCCTTCATTTGTAAGCAAAACAAATGTATCCAATTTAGGCAGCATCATATTCTCGTGAACATTAGAATCATTACCAAGAAACGAAAGTACCTGATAATTTAATTGGCGTGCGTGAGCTCTAGTAATTGGTCCAGTATATGTAGCAGTAGGGGCTGTGGGTGTAACAATGGTATTGATGTCCTCATCACATGTGTGGGGCTAGTGGTGGTCACACTCATCCTCTCATAGGAAATGCTCTCAATGTCACGTATGGTGGAGTCACTCATGTCACTCATGGGGTGGTGGTTCTCCTCACATGGCAATTGGGGCATCTCGACATATGTGGGTGCCAGAGAGATGTAGGTGCAAATGTCTCCATGCGCGGTCGCGTAGCTTGACTCGGAGTATGAGTCCAATGTGGGCGTCGTCTTCATGTTGTTGAAGAGGTTCGCGCTCGTCGCCGTGGTCGAAGGGGATGGCCCTTGCTCGACCGTCTTGTCACCGCCTTGGTGTTGGAGGCCCATATGATGTGGCACCTCATAGCTCGTCTCCATGACCGAAGGGAGTTTCCCATGCTCGCCATCTTCCTTGAGGGGCTTCAAGATGGAAGTGTCGCCCTCGCTCGTGGTAGTCGCCTTGGACTTGATGAAGTCGATGTAGGCATACACGTGGGAAGTAGGCGAAGATGCCGACGTCCAAAGGCGAAGATGTTTGAGAACACTTGGCGAAGATGCGAAGTGGTTGATGTAGCCGTAGCGCCGTCTTGGTGGTGGTCATCTCGCGGTCTTCTCTTGTGCTTATGAAGCTTCGACTTGGCGTGAAGTAGGGCTTGTTGTGACTTGTGCATTTGCGCTTGTGGAGCATCTTCATGATGATGATGTCGTTGTCGTGCTTGAGCTCCTTGGCGTTCGTCATCGTCGTGCACATGATGCTTGGAGGTGACTTGCCCTTCATGACGATGAGGATCACGAATGTGATGGTGGTCGCCATGGAGATGTGGACGACTTGCGCTTTCGTCGCTTGGGCGCTCCGAAGACTTGTGGCTTGAACGTCGCCGTATTGAAGATGATGAAGGGGAAGTCGACTTGAGCAAGGTCCTAATCTCCTCCATTCTTGCATCTTGCTCCTCTTTATGTGCGGCAAGTTTCTTGTCGAAGTAGTCCCTTCTCCTTGCTTCGGAGTGACGAATGTCGATGGAGATGTTCTCGATGCGCTCTCGCAATCTTGATTGTGTGCCTTGCACTTGTCATTGTAGATCGAAGATAGACGCTTTGGTGATGTAGTTGTTCATGCCGTCGTTGTTGTCGAGGACGAAGAGGAAATGCCTTGCCTATCCATCACAAGACTCGAGCAAATATGAGTGGGAGAAAGAGAAGAACTTATACCAATGTACCTTGACCGATGTTGACAATGAATCAAGTTCACTCAAATGCGGACAATGAAATAGCACTATTGGTACAGATCCTTGTCGGTTCTCACACCTACACAAGTAAAGCTTATGGAGGAGCTCGGTGAGGATAGTGGCACAAAAATTTAATGCAAAATGTTAGCAAGAGTCAATAATGTTGAAAGAGATTCACAAATTCGCAAGTGAAACAAATGGACCAATAGCAAAGAATGGCACACGGAGACACACACACGGATAGATAAATGGGGTCGTGCAACCAAGGAATGAGCACAAAATGTGGAATCCACGGAAAACGCTCGTGTTGCACAACTCAAGAGAGACGCTAGCATGATTCCTCAATAGGCGGATACGACACTTGTGCACAACCTATAAGATGCAAAATGGATAAACTTCTATCCCAAGTATGCTATGTATGTATAGTTCCTGGTGTTTCTCTCAAGATGATCCAAGATGATCGGATATGACAATCTTATATGCAATTTGGTATGATGCTATGGCACTTGCTTACAAGCTTCTTTGCTCTCTTTCTTTTGCTTAAAAGCTTTTTTTGTTCTATGGCCACTTTGCACAATGCACAAACCAAGATAGCAATTGTGTGTATGCGGGAAAAAACTTGTGACACAAGATATGATACCAATATATGCACCACAATGATATGGTATATATGTTATGGGAAGTATGATCACTAATGTGCACAAGTAACGTTGCCGGCAATACTCAAATGGCTAGTCTCGATAGGCAAGTAACGCAAAAGTAAGGCTAGGGGTTAACAATGCAATGGCAAGGGGAATATACAATGGAGGGATACCACGATACCAAGATGATATGGAGGTTACCGTCCGGTGATGATGAGTAGCGGTGTTCTTGATGTAGATACCAAGATGATGGAGACTCGTCCCTAAGTAGCCGAAACACCTTAGGAAACGGAAAAACCGCGAACTCAAAATCTCAAACGTCAAATGTCAAAATGGTGGTAGCGGGAATGCGGTGGTGGTTTGCACTTGGCAATGCGGAAGTGGAATGATGAGCTATACACATGTCGGAGTTGAAGTTTCCGTCCCTAAGTAGCTGAAACACCTTAGGAGACACAAGCCACAACTCAAACAAGCTCAAACAACTATTGGGTTAAGTTGGGTGTGGCGGAAGTGTATTGATGTAGGGCAGAACCCTATGTGGGCGATCTTTCACGTTGGAGCGGATCCTACGGTGAATCACGAAGAACACGCGGAAGAACAAGAGAGAAGACACAGGGAAAACGAGAGAGAGATCACTCAACCGACAAGAAATCAATCACACAAGTGCTAGATCGGTGAACACATAGAGTGGCACTAGATTCAAGAACAATAAAGGTAAAGATACACGAGTAGCCGTTCTTCTCCAAGAGGAGGTCTTGATGGGTCCACCCTAGACGGGGGTCTTGAATCCGCTTGGGAATCTTCTCCGTAGAGGTCCTGATCTCCGAGGAGAAGTAGCCAAGTGGATGAGCAAAGGCTCTCACACCAAAATATGAGCTAATCCAATGCTAACCCCCACTAGGAGATGGGAGGGTCCTATTTATAGTCTGAGTGCAAATGGAAGTCAAAACGAAGGGGTACATGGGCTTCAGCCCGCATCAGGCGTCGGACGTCCGGAAGGCGTCGGACGTCCGGAGGCTCGGGAAGGTCCGGTCGTCCGGACCCGTTCGGTCGTCCGTCGATTCTTCTTCGCCAGAGGCGTGTCGGTCGTCCGTAGGGGCGGGCCGTCCGGCTTCAGAGGGTCCGGACGTCCGGAGGTATCGATCGTCCGTAGTTTTGGCTCGGGATTATCGTCCGGACGTCCGGCAGCTCCGGTCGTCCGTAGATCTGGTTCGGTGACGAAGTTCGGACGTCCGGAGGGCGTCGGACGTCCGTGTCTGGGAGAGTGTCGGACGTCCGAGTCTTCGATCGTCCGGCGGCGGGGACTCCGCAGCTCCGTTTTTTCCGTCTTCTCTTCGAGGCTTCCCTTGCGGATGGTGTAGGTGTTCCTTGACGCTTGCACTCCTCCTCGTCGTCCGTGAAGCTCCGGTCATACCTATGCATGCACCCGAGTGGAGTGTCAAGTAGTATACCATCCTCGAAGGGGTCAAGTGAACACGTGTAAAGGAGAAGATTCACCTTTACGTATGGGAAGTAGAGGTCGCACGTGTCACTTGCCAAACGGACTCTTGACATGGTGATGACCGTAGGATGCTCCGCATCATCCCCTCCCCCTTGGAAAAGATCCGACCTCGGATCGAAAACCAAATCACCATGGGAAAGAGATGGCGGTGCCGTGTCAAAGTGGTCGATCACCAAGCTCTCGTCATCTTGAAGCTCGAAATGGGCACTCTCCAATGTCGCGCCATCTTGTGATTCCTTCAAAAGGAGTAAATAGAACAAACACTTGGAAAAACAAATGTGGTTAGCGTTAGTGCAAAACCAAGCATTCAAGAGGTGATTCACCAAACAAGTGTTGTCATCGAGCATAGCATAGGGTGTGACAAAGGATTGTGACATGGCATGTAAGCATATGAATTGAGCAAAATCAAGGTCATCATGGAAACAAGCATGTAAACGTGAGGTAGTGATGCAAATATGTGTGACAAGAGAATAAGCATCTACCTCAAGAGCATAGCAATCATGCATAAAGCGCCGACAAATGGTCGATGGTAGGCATAGGAATCATTCACAACACCAAATAAGATGAGATGTCTAAACACATGGGTCAAGTGCAAGACAATCCAAGCATAACATGCATAGGGTGTAGTGAAGATAGTATGGCACTCAACACAATAGAAAGAGCAATTGTTCATCATGTGTGAGGCAATCAAGTCAAGCATGTAGCAATCAATGGGACATGGCATATGTGAAGTAATGACATTGTTGCAACCAAACATATGAGAGGAGCAAGTAATCCGAGAATTGGATGCAACACACAAGGTACATATATCATGATGCATGGGAATGTGATAATGGCAAGTCGAAGCAAGATCTCTACTAAGTGCGCAATCAAGTGGTCCAAGATGACTAATAAGTCTCACGGTGTAAGCAACACAAGTAGTATGATCCGCAATATCCATGCTCAAGAGAGATGTCACCTTGAAGGCATGTCCTTGTGCATTCTTCACAATGCCGAAGCACAAACAAGTGCGATGTAGAATCGTCGTGGTAGAAGGTGGTTCGCTCTCAAGAGCTCGAGTGGTCAACTCACGTGAAGTGGAAGTCGACACAAAGTCCAAGTATCCTACACATGCACAAAGCAAAACAAAGAAAGTATGCGCATGGTAGACAAACGCATCATCCATCATGATGGTTCTCATCCTTTGCACAAAACCATTAGAAGGACAAGTGCATGAATAATATGATGCAACAATGGCGATATTCATGGCACTAGGTATATGGTGCAAAGAGTTAAGACAAGCATGCTTCACAAGAATTATGTCAAAATCTCCAAATATATGC
>JAHIAM010006005.1:0-32280 GCA_021605205.1 Aegilops longissima
GCTCCTGGTCACTAGTTGGAATATTCCCAACATGAAACATTTTAGTTTAACAATTTTGAACACTTAAAATATTTTCCATAATTTAAAATGCCCATTTCAGAAATTTGTGAATTAAATTTAGAACCCTTAGGTGACCTAGAAAATGTCCACCTTCTTTGACATGGATCTTAAACCCAAACATAGAGGATGAGCATTTTGAAGGGCATTTGGTTCATTGAATTAAATTTTAGTAAACCCTAGTTATTTTAAGGGGGATTACGGGGTTTCCTGCTTCCCCATTTCAAATTCAGATGAAATTTAAACATGATGCACACCTAATGCATGGTCTATACGGGATGTGACAACTCACCCCACTCAAAAGAATCTCGTCCGAGATTTAGGATCTATTCGAAAAAGGTGGGGTACTCAAGTCGAAGGCGATCCTCCCTTTCCCAAGTTGCTTCTTGCTCGGAATGGTTTGACCATTGAACCTTTAGAAACTTGATATTCCGGCGTCGAGTGAATGCGCTCGGTTTGATCGAGGATCTGAATGGGGTACTCTCGATAGGTGAGGTTATCTTGGAGATCAAGCGTTTACGTGGTCCCTCCACGGATAGGATCCAGAAGCAACGCTGAGTTGGAAGCGTGGAAGACATCATGGACCTTGGAAGATCACGGGTAGTTCAATTGGTAGGCAACTTCTCCTCGTTTGGCAAGAATGCGAAAGGGTCCAATGTAACGAGAGCCAACTTGCCCTTGATGCGAATCGATGGGTTCCTTTAAAGGAGAAACCGGAGGTAAGCCTTCTCGCCAATTTCATAAGCCATAGGCTTATGCTTTTGCGATCATATCGGCTCTTCGGCGAGATTGGGCTGTTTTCAAATTCTCACGAACAACGCGAACTGTTCCTCGGCTTCTGAATCATATCCGGGCCAAAGTTGTCTCTCCCGGTTTCGACCAGTTAAGGCGTTCGACATTTTCGTCCATAAAGAACGAAAGGGCTTTGCGGTAAGCTTGATAACTATTGTTATAAGCGAACTTCGGCGAATGGAAGGCATTTCTCCCAATTCATGCGAAAGAGATGTGAAGCTTCGAAGCATATCCTCTAAGATTTGATTGACTTCGTTCTACTTGACCACTTGATTGGGGATGGAAGCGGTCTTTGAAGGAGAGCGAGTTCCCATAGCGTTTGAAACTTTCCCAAAATCGAGAGGTGAAGAGACTACCACGGTCGAGTTAATTTCCAATGGAACACCATGAAGAGACACTATTAGGAGATGTACAAATCAGCTAGCTGGCTAGCGGTTATACTCTCCGAACGGGTAGAAGTGGGCTACTTTGGAAGGCGATCAACAATAGCGAAGATAGCGTTATTTCCTCTCTTGGTCTGGAAACCCGGTAATGAAATCCATACCGATTTTATCCCATTTCCATTCAGGAATGTCCAAAGGTTGAAGGGTACCGGCAGGCCGTTGATGCTCCGCTTTAACTTCGGCGACAAGCGTCGCGATTAGCAATGTATTGGCGATTTCTCTCTTCATCCTAGTCCACCAAAACCTCTGGCGTAGATCTTGATACATTTAGTACTACCGGGATGAATGGTGAGAGGAGAGTCATGAGCTTCCTTAAGGATCAATCGCCTCGGGTTGCGCACCTTAGGAACCACTAGGCGGTCTCCAAAGAACCACGACACCTTGTTCATCAATGGAGAAACAATCTGCGACTCCTTTCTTGATGTTTCTCTTGATCTGAGGAGATTCCGGATCTACATACATGCTTTGATGATCTGATCCGTAAGGTAGGTTTCGCCACCGAGGTGGAAAGGAATCCTCGAGGAACAATGTGAAGGTTAAGCTTACGAAATTCCTCGTGGAGAATTGGTTGACCTTGTTGTAACATCAAATTATTCTGATAAGATTTGCGACTTAGTCGTCGGCCATGACATTAGCTTTGCACAGGGTGTAGGATATTCCTAAGTGAAATCTGTAATCCTTTCGACCGCGTCTTTGCACGAGATTCAAATCCGGTTGGGTAAAGATATATTTCAGACTTTGGTGATCGGTGTAGATTTATAGCGATTACCCAAAAGGTAATGTCGCCAGGTTTGAGTGCATGAACCCACTGCTGCAAGCTCTAGATGCGTGTGTGGGATAGTTATCCTCATGTGGGCATAGCTATCGAGATCGTAGGCAATCACATAGCGATCTTGCATGAGTATACAACCTAGTCCTTGTCGCGGCGTGCAATAGATAATAAAGTCCTTAGAAAAATCTGGTGGAATAAATGCGGGAGGCGGATGTCGAGCGTCTTTTCAGTTCTGAAAGCTGATCTCGCCTTTGTGGCGTCCTCGAACTTCTTATCTTTCTTGAGGAGTTCGGTTAGAGGTTTAACAACTTTAGAAATTCTCGGCGAAGCGGCGGCAATAGCTTCGCTAACGAGAAACTCGAACTTGCTTTACCGATTCAGGTGGAGTCCAATCAGGGCGGCTCGAACTTCGCTTCGGGATTGACAGCAATACCCTTACCGGAAATTACATGTCCCGGATAGGTCACTTACGGTAACGAAATTCACACTTAGAGAATTTGGCATAAAGGCGGTGCTCTCGAAGTTTCATCAATACTAGCCTTAGGTGTTGGCATGTTCTTCCTCATTCTTGGAGTAGATGAGTATATCATCGAGGTATACCACGGCAATTTATCCAAGTACTCCATGAAGATTGAGTTCATTAAGAGAGAAAGTGGGTTTGGAGCATTGGTTAATCCGAAGGACATGACGGTGTACTCGTATTGGCCATAACGAGTGACAAAAGCCGTTTTGGGTATGTCCCGTTCTGATTTTGATTTGATGGTAGCCCAACCTCAAATCCATCTTGGAAAGGCGAGGATCGGCGAGCTGATCATACGGTCGTTGATCACGGGGGGCGGATACTTGTTCTTGATAGTGACCAAATTGGCGGTCGATAATCTACAACCATCCGATCCGTACCATCCTTCTTCTTGGCGAAGAGGGCCAGGGCAAGCCCATGGAGATGAACTAGGGCGGATGAAACCCTTTTGCAAGGACTCATCGAGTTGTTTCTTAAGTTCAGCTAGTTCTAGGGGTGCCATCTTATAAGGTCTTCTAGAGATTGGGGCGGTTAGGGAATAAGATCTATACGAACTCGACATCCTGTCGGGTGGAACACTGGCAGTTCTTCGAGAAAGACATCAGGAAATCACGGACTACGGAATATCTTGAGATGCGGAAGAGGTTGGCATTTAAGGAGTAAAGTGGCGCTTGGACACTCGGGTTAAAACATCCTTTGTTTTGCGAAGGATGGAGTAAGTTGAGCGGTTCTAGTCGAGCAATCAATCTTGGCATAATGGGTGACATCAGGTCCATACCCAAGATGATGTTTATGTCGAGGACTTGAGAGCTATTAGGGATGCAAGGAAAACTAATGCATCGACAAAATTTCATTCCATGACTTATTCTAGAGGTTTGCCATCTAGAACCGGAGTTTAATTTCCATGGAGGTAGGCATGTCGCGAGAATGTGGTGTTGTGCAATCGAGCATAGCTCTCGAAATAAATGAATGAGATGCTCGATATCAAAAAACGATTTGGGATGGCAATTAACAAGAAAGCGTGCCGAGGGCGGCGTTAGGATCCTCATAGGTTTCTTGGCGAGAGACATAGTTGACATGGCCACGGCGGTGGCAGCTGGCAGCATAGGAACCTTTCCTGGCTTGCGCGACCAGCAGACTTTCGGCTTGGTTGGGGTTGTTGCAGGGGACACTCTCGAATATAGTGGCCCGTCTCTCCACATTGAAGCAAGTGATCACATTTGGCCGTGGGGCCACATTAGCGATTGGACCTCCATATGTCTTGGGTGGAAAATCGGCTGGTTGGGGCGGCGCCTCGAAGGATGGCCTCGGGGTGTACACAGGTGGTAGAGCCGTATTAGGAACCCAAACCGGCGCCACAGGAACGAGGCGGATGATGATCGAGAATCACGGATGTGCTTGCGTGAAGCCTCGAAGTCGATCTGCCCGGTCTCGGTGGCGATAGCCTTATTGACTAGCCGAGAAGAGGTGCATTCATGCGAGCGGAGATCTCGGCGCAACTCGGGGCTAAGTCCCTTACGGAACCTCGCTTGCTTCTTAGCATCGGTGAACACTTCTTGGGAGCATAACGTGCTAACCTCCCGAATTCACGGTTTGTAGGCATCACGTTCAACCCGGCCTTGGGTGGCTGCTGAGAATTCCTCACGTTTGCGGTCCATAAGTCCTTACGGAATATGGTGCTTTCATGAGCGGCTGAATTCATCCCAAGTTGTAACTTGTCCAGCGGACGCATAGCCTCATAGTTTTCCCACGGTGGCGGGGCCTTCCGGATGATAGGCTGCAAAGGTAACTTTGTCGACCTCGGACACGATGGCGGAGCGCGGCTTGTGATGGATCTGCGGGCCAATCATCGGCGTCGAGTGGCTCGGCAGACATTTGAATTTTGGAGGATATAGTTTGGCGAAGTCATTGAGTGAAACTCCATCGTTTCTTGGCTGGCGGGCTGTGTTTTGTTCAATGCGCTCCAATAAGCGGTTAGTTTGGCGCTTATTGCGTTCTGCTTCGACATCACCTCACCAAAGATGGCGGTTGCGGCGATTCACATTTCTGGCTGCTTTGGCCTCTCCTGCTCTGGAACAGCGGGAGAATTCAGTGTTGACCATCACAGGAGACAAAACAAAAGTTTAAACCAGGATGGCAGAATTTAACAAGGAAGTGCGGAAGGTAATGGACAATATGGAATGCAAAGATGTTCATCCAGTATGACATGGTAATATAAGCGCCATATATATATATACCAGCGGTCATACACACCATTCATAGTTTAGTACAAGCGTGAAGTACAACTATAAGGAAAGGCGTTACATCTCATGGAAGCATTCCAACTTCTATACATTATTTTTCTACACTTAGGAATGATACACACCAAGTCGTATTCCACGAGTCACGCAGGGGCGGTGGAAACACAACTAACACCATACTAGCAATACTACTACTATCTCGAGGCAGCTCCATAGTAGTCCTCATAGAAATCACCACCCAGGACACAGAAGTGGAACATGGTCGTGCAGGAGCAGACAATCTGTGGGGCACTGTGGACCATAAGGACTCGGATGTGGTCGTGGACCCACAAAGGGTGGCGAAGAGGCCCACGAGGAGGTGATGCCTCCAACCTCACGCCACTCCATGAAGTCCCGTGGACTCGCCCTTGCAGTACAAATCTCTCATGTCCATACATCCGGCTTGCACGGCGGTGCAAACCTAGTCGAGGAGTAGCCCGGTGGTGGAGCGGGCATTATCAGCTCCATCGCAAGGCCGGTTCTCACGGTCCTTGTCCTCCAACAACTCGGTAGTGAGTGCGGAGGTGAGTCCTCATGGGATGCATCTTTGTACAAGCCACGAAGGTAGCCATGCGCCCGGGAAGGATCTTGGCATATAGCGGAAGTCGGTGTTGCTCGACAAGCGGTCTGGCTCGAATAATAGTCATCATGGAATAGGCTGCATCTTATGCAGACATTCCAATAGTGATTCGAGCCCATAGGAGCGATGAAGTGGCTCGATAGCTCGGGGTAGGATGGATAAATCCGGACCGTGCATAGGTATTGACTTTGATTGAAATCCTGAACTGCTCCTCGGCGGTATATTCGAGGATACCATCGATAACCAGCCTCAATCATCACCCTAACCAACATGGCGTGTGACGCACACATCAATGCAGCGAGTCGAGCGAACCACTTGGTTACAGGAGCAGGTGGCCATCTGAAAGCACACCATAATGCAAAGGCATTAGAATTTCTAGGAAAATCGGGCAGCATAACATCTGTAAATGCTCAAATCAAATTTGAGACATTCAAAATCAGATTTGCAAGGCCACTCAACAACATCATATCAAGGTTACTGGTTCAAATGGTAGCATACTAAAATTTAGTAACCTTTGGCGAGGATGTAACCAACAATCCTACAAGGTACTATGGATAGTAACACGTGAACACGATAGAAAGAGGGCCTAGTCCTAAACCCACGTTGAATAAGAAGAGGATGACTCAGATCGGAGGGCATAAGGTAAAGGAGTAAAAAGAGCCTTCGTTCCTCCACAATCAATTCCCCTACATATAACTAAAGCATTTCTAGACTCAACTTGACCAGTTTGGCTTAGCGGACCTACGAGGCAGCCACCTCTGATGCCAGCTGTCGGGACCCGATTCAAGTCACATCGACCTGGCTGGTAACACCTCATATCACTGCGGCCTCACATACGGTATCCCCACAGGTGTCGCCTTACCATGGCCGGGACCGTTTGCGTCTTTTGGCTCACGTATATGATAGTGTCGCTAGCATCCACATGACAAAGAACCGGGCCGACATGGCTAGTCGTGAACCAAGCGGCACTAACCTATGGGGACGAGGCATACATGAAACACCTCGAGCATGTCGGTCATCAGCGTATGAACTTGGGCTGTAGCTTTGGGCTATGAGGACTCCGGTATCCGGGCTGTGAGCTAAGCGAGGACTCAAGTATCACCGCGTGACATTTCCCGAAGAACAGACATAAGAGCAAAATGGATCACATGCCGGCCGATCAAGTGTCTAAGCGGTAGTCTTTGGGCTAGCGAGGACTCCGGTGAACCGGTGTATGCGGACTACTATCGCTCGAAGCACAAGACTTACATTTCCCCATATGAGAGGCTGCCAAGGATAAACAACTAGATTGTCGGATCCCTCATACCAAGCATTTCAATCATACCATAATATGCCCGATATGAGTAAATACAACAAGGCATCACAACAAAACTCTACAACAAGTACTTTATTTAAGAGCTCAGGAACCATACATAACATATTCATACAGGTGGGGTCACATGACCCAACACTCAGAATCATACAATCATACAAGCACATGCGGAAGCAAAGTAGTCTGAGTACAGGACTCTAGAAAGAAAGAAAGCTTGTTGGAGCCTTTCTATCTACATGGCCCTTCACAAGTCTTAGATCGCCACAGGGTGGCTAACTTACTAAATCGAAGTCAACATCTACATAGAATCCGTCGGAGGGTAGTATAGTCCTCTGAAAAATATTGATTAAGCAAACATGAGTACAAAAGTACTCAGCAAGTCTTACCACAGAATCCTATCATACATGCACATTCTCAAGGAAGGGGTGGAGTTAAATGCAGCAAGCCAGCTTTGACTCTTGGCTAAGCTATCCTCGTGACACACTTTGTAAAGCATTTTTGTGCGTACGAGTCCACTAATCACCATCACAATACTCCACCGTGGATCCTCTCTCGTCATCCCGAGAGGCCATCCACGATACTCACTATCTTGAGGCTTTTAGTAGTATCCATTTACTTGTCTATGAACTGATATAGGTAACCCGAAGTCCTTCTCCGTGGACACGGCTATTGAATAGATCATATTTAACCTGCGAGGGTATACTTCTTCACACGCTCTCACCACTTATAAATCGTTTACGACATGTACTCGGCAACCTTCAGCGGAAGCCCAGCGTGGGTGTCGGTACACCTACCTAAACACTCAAGTCCCTAGTCCAGGTTATCGCCTATTAGGGTTCCATCATGAGAGTCGGCCGAGGTTTCCCATACAGCCCGAGCGATGTGTGCGGGTTCCCGAGATATAAGCGGGCACTTTCGGTACACAGACCCACGGTGCCTACATAACACAACCCACCCCTAAGGTCAGCGTTGCGTGCGGCCCCTGACATGCTACAAACACGAAACTACTTGCAACTCCCGGACTATGAGCAGGGGTGGTTAAGAAGCGAGAGGTCCATTGGTTTGGGCCCAATGTGTGGTAGTAGCTAGTTCATGGATCACAAACACAGATCTCAGTTCTTAAGTTCGGCTTCAATGAAACAACCCACCATGTACTCCTACATGGCCTCTCATCGATACCTTTACCAAATCGTGTTCAACACTTACACTCTCGAACCAACACAACCTTTCCTCCGGTTCATCATCCCGATGAGCGGACGACACAACTCTAAGCATAGCAAGCATAGCATGGTAGGAATCACAAACATGGCTCAATCAACTCCTACACATACTAGTGGGTTTCATCTGAATTCTTGTGGCAATGACAGGTCATGCAAAGGAAGTGGGTTCAACTACGCAGCACACTAGCAGTTGAATCGCGTTGTCTTAATGCAGTAAAATGAGAAGCGAAGCGAGAACATGGGTTTGTATCGGAATGTTCAATGAATTGCTTGCTGATGGAATTGGGGTGAGAACTGCCCTTGAGATGGGTTATCGAGATTATCTTGAGGCAGAACCTATCATGAAAACACACCAAAATAAACATACAACCAATGTGCAACATTATGATGCATGCTATGACATGGCAAGATGAATGTGTGTTGGTCTAATGCAAATTGGAGGGGCGGGGATGATCTCATTTGAACCAAAGGTTCAAATGATGAACCATAATGAGTTAGTCCTAATGGTGCAAAATCTTAATCTGGTTGTTCAGCATAGTTAACTTGTTTTAACATGCATGAAACCTGTACCAATGGATAGAGTGTATTTTTACGATAAATTTTCATATATAAATCTTTGCATTTGGGTTATAGAATAAAAGTTATAAGCATTTGAAATTTGAATTATATTACGGATTTTAGTATATTAAAATAATTCAGAATTTGAATTAATCTTGTCGGCATGAAGTCAACATGGCGTCGGAGGGTCAGCGGGGTCGTCCGGGTCAAAGCTGACCGATGGGACCCGCATGTCGAGAATTAGTTTAAGCTGATTAGTTTTAATTAAAACTAATCCTAATTAGATTTGGAGGGTCCACTGCCGACCCGGAGGTCAGCAGGGCCTGGTGAGTCAACTCACGGCGTCTAGCCGCCCGCCGAGGCGCAGCAGCGGAGCAAGTGCTTTTACGTTCGGGCTCCAAATGGAGCGGAGAGCATCTCACAGTTAGCTAGAGGTGAGCAGCGGTGTGCAGTGAAGTCGATTAGGTTAGGGGTGGCGGAGTGGGGCCCGGCGGCAAGTCGGCGGCGGCCGAGGCTCGGCCACCGGCAGGTTAGGGTTAGCGGCCTCGGCGAGCAGGAGAGTGCAGTTAGCCTCGTTGGAAGTGGTGAGTGTGATGGACATAGTGGTGCAGCCAAAAGGTGGCCGGAGGCTCGTCGGCTGACAGCGCCTTGTGATGAGTTGAAGCGATCGTCGGTTGCTCGCTGTGGTGCAGAAGGAAAACGGAGAGGATAGAGGTAGCTAGGTTCACGGTGAACCTGGGAAGCTTCGTCGGGGTCGGGGGCGATCTTGTGGCGGCGGCGATGGGGATCTCCGTGACCTTGGACTCGGGCGAGTCGGAGTAGTAGCCTCGGGGTCTTGGGCGAGGGACTAGCTGGCTAGGGAAGTAGCTGGAGTGCTGTGGGCGGCCGGACATGGCGGTGAGTGCGTGGGTGGCGGAGAACCTGGCGGCTGACAGTGGCGTGTCGGCGATGGCGTCGGCAGGTCGAGCGGCGGAGAGAAGCGAGGGAGAAAGTGCGGTGTCAGGGGGTTCGAGGCGGCGTGGGTCGTCCCGGTCGTGGCCGTGATGGCGAGGCGTGGCGGCTGCGTGTGTGGCGCCCTCGCCTTGGACCCGACACCAGCCACTGCTGGCCGAGCCAAACAGCTCATTGGCCGGACTCTTGGGCTGGGGCAGTGGGCGGTCTTTGTGACAGTGAGGTTTTCCCATTTTTTATCTTTTCTATTTCTGCAATTCTGTTTAGGGTTTTAAAATACCAAAACCTTTTCAAAAATTACCAAAATGCTCCTGGTCACTAGTTGGAATATTCCCAACATGAAACATTTTAGTTTAACAATTTTGAACACTTAAAATATTTTCCATAATTTAAAATGCCCATTTCAGAAATTTGTGAATTAAATTTAGAACCCTTAGGTGACCTAGAAAATGTCCCACCTTCTTTGACATGGATCTTAAACCCAAACATAGAGGATGAGCATTTTGAAGGGCATTTGATTCATTGAATTAAATTTTAGTAAACCCTAGTTATTTTAAGGGGGGATTACGGGGTTTCACCTTCCCCATTTCAAATTCAGATGAAATTTAAACATGATGCACACCTAATGCATGGTCTATCGGGATGTGACGAGTGTACACAGGTCTATAAGTCTATGAGGAGTTTGATATTTCTGAGGAGAAAGTCGACCCCTAAAAATGAAGTTCTTCAATGAAGACTTTGATATTACGAAGACTTTACGAAGACTTTGAAAGTGAAGAAATTGGTGTGACCTTGAAGACTTGGTATTCATTTGAGGAACATGAAGAGTGAAGACTTTTGTTTCGTAGTTTCATTTTCTCTTTCTTGAGTCATAGGAAACACCATCTTTGTTAAAGAATTAGAAATACTAAGGAAAAATTTCCATGTGATGCTCAACTCAAAATCCTACACCTACCAATCCCTTGAGTGAAGCCTTTGGAAATCTCACTGATTCAGTCAATTTCTTGATGTGAGAGGCGAAGTTCTTACAGTGTTGAGAATTTATTCGGCGAGAGTTAAAATTCGCCGGTCTGGATTACCTACACTGTGAGAACATGATATACGAGAATTTGATATTCAAATTTCCGACCGTTCTTTGTCTTCTTGCATGACTGTCCCAAAATATCTTATCCACCTAACGGTCATATCATTGAAGGGCATTTATGTCTTATCATGTCGGGCTGCTCCCTAGGCTATAAATAGCCGCCCCCTACAACCACTAGCTGGTTGGCTGCTCGAAGAACTTGACACTTGTCATTTGAGCAACCCATCCTCACGAGGACTTTGGCGAAAATCATCAAGTGAGGAAAAACCCAAAACCAAACCCTACAAACCCAAAGTGATTGAGCATCCTTGAAGAAATTGATCCTGCGTGGATCCGGCTTATTACCTTTGAAGACTGTGCTTCTTCCAGACGGTTAGCCGTCATGGTCTAAACATCAAGAGGAATTGTGGATCGCGAGTGACCAAGTCTGTGAAGGTTTGGAAATCGCTGAAGACTTACCACAGTGATTGGGCGAGTGCATGTGACCTTAGTTCAAGGAGAATCTGTGAGGACTTGGTGTCTGAGCTGCGTGCTTTCGGTGGGTGTCCGGGCTGTGTGTCCTCGAGTTTAAATACTCGGCCGCTCAACAGACGTACAAGCCCAGGAGCAGCGGTTGGAACTAGTCTACCAAATCATTGTCTTCACCAATCTAACTGGTTCTATTTCCTCAACCCTTTCATTTCCTCATTCTTGTGTTGAGTGTTTGTTCATATCTGTGTTTGAAGACTTTGGTGAAGACTTTCACAATTTCCTCAGTTCAATTTCTTGATCTGTTTGTCTTCATCTTGCGTTATCCTGTGATTCGCTTTACGTACTCTGTGCTAGTCTTCATTTCATCATGATGACCATGCGGGTATCTGTTATGCTTACTTACGAGTACTTATTCCGCTGCAAGTAGTTCTTAGCTAAGGAATTTCCTCACGGCAAATTCCTCGATGAAGAATTCATAAAAATCGCCTATTCACCCCCCTAGTCGATATAGCACTTTCAATTGGTATCGAGCAAGGTACTCCCTTGTTACGTGTGATTTAGTTTAACCACGGGGTTTTAGTTATGTCGACCGCAGGTATGATCAAGGTCTCGGCGGGTGTCCTACCTTCGATGGGACGGACTACCCCTCTTGGAAGAACAAGATCGAATGCATCTTGAAGCAATTGACAACGATCTACGGTATGTTGTGGAAAATGGTGTTCCCTCGGTTACACCTTCTCACGAATCTTTGCTGATGTGAAGAGATTCAAGCAACTCGATTCTCAAGCGAAGAATATCATATGTGGCCATCGAGCAAAGGTCAATATGGAAGAGTGAGTGCTTTGGAATCTGCCAAACTCATACAGGACAGGCTGTCCAAAGTAAATGAAGGTGTCTCAACTCAGCGTGACTCTCGAGTTGATGTTCTTGAATCTCTTCAACCGCTTCAAAAGACTCGACAGCGAAAATGTTCAACAAACCTTGATCGCCTCATGACATCTCAAATGAGCTTCAAGCACTTGGCGCCCTTGACATCACCGACCATGAGGTGGTGAAGAAATTATTAAGATAAGCGATTCCTCATTTGATACTCACAGCTGATGATACAAGAGCGAGGCTGACTACAAGTCTCTTGATCCTGCCGATATCCTCGAAAGGCTAAATACTCACGAGTTCGACTTGCTGAAAGAGGATCTCTATGGTTACGGCTATGGAAAAACACGTGCCTTGAAGGCCAAGGCGTATGCGAATCTGAGTGTGGCGACTCTGGTAGTAGCCTTGGAGATCACGAAGAATTAGGCGAGGAGCTAACTTTGCTCGTGAAGAAATTCAGAAATTCTCAAGGCGTGGTGCCTTGGAAAATCCTCAAGCGGTGATTCCTCATCTAGTGACTATAAGAAGACTTTTCACAAATGCAAGAAACCTGGTCACTACATCCAAGATTGTCCTCGATGGGAAAAGGAATTAAGAAGAAGAAACACAAGGATTACAGATTACGATGGCCTTGAAGAAGAAGAAGAAATCATCGAAATCTTCATCATCAAAATCCTCAAAGCCTTCTTCTCACAAGAAGAGCAGCTCCAAAAAGGCTCGGGCATTCATTGGCAAGGAAATGGACTCTGAAGCTGAATCGAGGAACATGAGGAAGAGGAGGATTACGAAGAATCCGAATCTGGTGTGGCTAGTCGGCTTCGCTCTTGCTTTCGTTAGCAAGTCCATCTTCAAACTTGAAAAGCTGACCCGCCGACAAGCACGATGAGGATGATGATGACTCGCTCCACCTATTGCTTCATGGCAAAAGGTGCCAAAGTCTTAATTTCACCTCCTCGAATCTAGTGAAAATGAATCGATGAGGATCTCAAGCCCCTACTCTAAACTTGCTAAGATTGCTATAAAACAACAAAGGGCTTTTGAAAAGGTTCAAAACATGCTAGACAAAAGTGATGATATGTTGGGTGAAGAAATGGATCGCACTAAAGCCACGGTGAAAATCTTGAGACTTGATCTAGGCTTGACAGCCTTCAAGGTCATCATAACACTCTCCTATCGATCATGAGAAACTTTCTTATGAATTTCTTCAAAAGCAAGATCTTGAGAAGCTAAGAGTGAGTTATGAAGTTCTTGAAGGGCGCGATTCATTACTTCTCAACAAATCAGCGCTTCTCAAGAAGAATTTGTTCCTCCATGCTTAAAGTGCATTGAACATGAATCTGCTAATTCTTCACTGAATGTTCAAATGCTTCAAGCTGTTAATTCTTCACTGCCTCTGCTATCATTAATTCCTCATCGAGGACATTTCTAGTATCCTTGACGATGCAGGGCTGAAGGAATTGTACATGCAGGCATGTACAAAAGCCTCAAAGGGCATCAAACTCTTTGTGATGTGCTTAAAAGCAGATCCTCAACGAGGAACCCTAGGAAAGAGGTATTGCCTTGAGAGAAACTAAATCTTGATGGAACATCTTGGAAGCTGAGCGGTATCCCAAAACCTCATGGGTTGCTGCAAAGGACCTCCAGTTGATCCATCTAACTTATCTGACTTTACATGCGAATTTCCTCATTCTGGCGATGAGTCATTTGACTCAACTATAAACTGTTCAAAAATCAGAATGGTGAAGTATTTGCTAGATATGTTGACACTAAGCTGCGAGCGGTTCCCCTATGAAGAAAATCTGGGTTCCCAAGAAGTGCCTTGAAAGTCTTGGTGAATGTCCTCATGACACCACCGGTGAAGAATAGGAACCCCAGATCAAATTCTTCATATGGACAAAATTCTTCATATGGATCCAAGTCCACATACGGACCAAATTCCTCACGTGGATCAAATTCCTCAAAGGATCAAAGTCCTCATATGATTATCATCGTGCTAACAACTCTGTTTACGTAGGGTAGAGCTAAGGGCTATGAATATGTGCATTATTATTCAAACCAATATGTTCATATGTCCTCGAAGAATTTCTCTGCTTATTCATATGCTTACCTAACCCCTCTTATGTGAAGCGAAATGGTTTGGCCTCTATGCCACCATTCTCGTATGGTGCTTCATGAGTGATGAACTCTTTGCCACCCCTTGAGATGTGGGTGGTGAAGAAAAGAACTAATCTCTTCTGCGAGGTCAGGTCTCGGGCGTGCCTTAACGTCTGAAGAATTTCTTTGGGGCGACAAAAATGCTGAAAGGGCTTGAGGCTAATCATGATGAAATGAACTTTCATTTCACACGTCCTCCTCTGCTTATCAGTTGATCTTGGTGATGAAATTCATCGATGAACTTGATATCATATTCTTCAGCGATGAAGTATATGAGATCGTAAGTTATACTAATTCATCTGCGGGATATCAACCCAAAAGCCCTTGAGTGGGTTCTCGATAGTGGATGTACAAATCACATATTGGTGACAAGAATCTATTGATGGATGCTCCCTTATCACCGTCACATCTGAAGCATATCATCTTCTTGACAAGGGCAAAAGTCGGTATTGGGTCTTGGTAAGGTTGCTATCTCTAAGGACATGCACATGGACAAAGTCATGCTTGTTGAGTCCTTAGGATATAACCTCATGTCGATCTCAATGCTTTGTGATCTTGATATGGTTGTTATCTTTGGCAAATATCGTTGTGTTGTGATTATGGAAGGCTGACAATTCCAAAGTCTTGAAGGCTTTAGGAGAGGAGACTTGTATATTGTTGACTTCTCCACAGGACCACAACCAGCTGTGTGTCTACTTGCAAAAGCTTGGAAAGGCTGGCTATGGCATCGTGACTTAGTCACTTGAGGCATGAGGAATTTGCACATGCTTGCGAAGAAGAAGCATGTCATTGGCATTGAGAATGTCAAATTCCTCAAGGATCACTTATCGGAACTGTGAAGCTGGAAAAATGACCAAGGCCAAGCATCCGGCAAAGACTATCATGACCACTACTCGTCCTTTGAATTGCTTCACATGGACCTCTTTGGTCCCAATCATTACTCGGTTATCGTTAATGATGCATCTCTATATGGCTTTGTTATTGTTGATGATTACTCTCATTACATGGGTACACATTGTTACTTACAAAAATCAAGTGCGGGAAGTCTTCAAGCGATTTTCCTCGAGGGCTTCAACTAACTTTGGTGTGAAGATCAAGCACATCGGGAGTGACAATGGGCTGAGTTCAAAATTCGGTCTTGATGACTATCTTGATGAACTTGGTATTACTCATGAGTTATCTGCTCCTTATACTCCTCGGCAAAATGGCGTCGTGGGCGCAAAACGAGAACTCTGGTTGAGATGGCTGCACTATGCTTGATGAATACAAAAGCGCCTAGTCGTTTACGGATTGAAGCAATCGACACTGCGTGCCACATCATCAACGAGTATATCTTCACAAATTCTTCAAGAAGACGCCTATGAACTCCTCAGCGACAAGAAACCTAATGTAAGTTATTTCAAAATCTTGATGCTAAATGCTGGATTAGAGATCCTCATCACAACTCTAAATTTGCACGAAAGCACATGAAGGTTTTATGCTTGAATTCGGAAAGGACTACGCACACCTCTGAGTCTTCAACATCACTCTACACAAGATTGTTGACCTTGTAGATGTGCGGATTCGATGAAACTAATGGCTGCAAAGAGAGCACCTACCTTACATGTTAGATGAACCCTTTTGAGGAATCTATCAAGTTCAAAACAGCTGAGGATGTCATTCCTCTTGAAGAAACTGCTGAAGAATTCATTCTGTCTGTGAAAACGTCGGTGATGCACTGAAGATAATCTTTGAAGAAAATGGTCTTTGAGAAAATGATCAAATTCCTCGGCGACAACCAGCTCATCCTCGCGTTGCAAAAGAAGTGCAAGTGGAGAAGATCATCATGACATTAAAGCGCAGGTCCTCTCACACGCTCAAAAGCTTCACATTTATCTAACTTTTGTGGGCACTATGCTTTTGTCTCTATCACAGAGCCCACTAAGGTAGATGAAGCATTTATGGGCAGGAGTGGATTAGGGCCATGCAAGAAGAATTACATCGATTCGAGCTCAACAATGTGCAGGAACTGGTCAAGCGTCCGGATCCTGCATAAGCATAATATCATTGGCACAAAGTGGATCTACCGCAACAAGCAAGATGAAAATGGTCTTGTGGTGAGGAATAAAGAGCCGACTAGTAGCTCAAGGCTACCGAGGTTGAAGGAATTGATTTGATGAAACTTTTGAAGGAAATATGCCCTAGAGGCAATAATAAAGTTATTATTTATTTCCTTATATCATGATAAATGTTTATTATTCATGCTAGAATTGTATTAACGGAAACATAATACATGTGTGAATATATAGACAAGCAGTATGTCACTAGTATGCCTCTACTTGACTAGCTTGTTAATCAAAGATGGTTATGTTTCCTAACCATGAACAAGGAGTTGTTATTTGATTAACAAGGTCACATCATTAGTTGAATGATGTGATTGACATGACCCATTTCATTAGCTTAGCACTTGATCGTTTAGTATGTTGCTTATGCTATCTTCATGACTTATACAAAGTTCACTGCAACTATGAGATTATGCAACTCCGTTTACGGAGGAACACTTTGTGTGCTACCAAAGCGTCTGGCGTGGCGGGTGATTATAAAGGTACTCTACAAGTGTCTCAAAGTATATGTTGAGTTGGCATGAATCAAGATTAGGATTTGTCACTCCGATTGTCGGAGAGGTATCTGGGCCTTCTCGGTAATGCACATCACTTAAGCCTTGCAAGCATTGCAACTAATGAGTTAGTTGTGAGATGATGTATTACGGAGCGAGTAAAAGACTTTCGATAGCGAGATTAAACTAGGTATTGGATACCGGCGATCGAATCTCGGGTAAGTAACATACCGATGACAAAGGAACAGCGTATGTTGTTATGCGGTTTGACCGATAAAGATCTTCGTAGAATATGTAGGAACCAATATGGGCATCCAGGTTCCGCTATTGGTTATTGACGAGAATGGTTCTAGGTCATGTCTACATAGTTCTCGAACCGTAGGGTCCATGCAGCAAGGTTTCAATAGCGGTTATATTATGAGTTTATGTATTTTGATGTACGAAGGAGTTGAGTCCGGATGTGATCACGGACATGACGAGGAGTCTCGAAATGGTCGAGACATAAAGATTGATGTATTGGATGGTTATATTCGGACACGGAAAGGTTCGGAAGTTTCGGAGAAAACAGGTCTTGGGAGGGTTACGGAACCCCGGGAAGTTATGGGCCTTATTGGGCCAGAGGGAGAGAGGGCTGCACGGAGGTGCGCCCCCTCCATGGGGAGTCGGTGGACTAGGAGGCGCAGCCCCCCCCTCTCCTCTCCTCTCTTTCCTTCCCCTTCCCTCTTCCTAGTAGGACTAGGAAGGGAGTCCTACTCCTACTGGGAGGAGGACTCCCCCCCTCCTTAGTCGCCCCAAGGGCTGGCAGCCCTCCCCTTGCTCCTTTATATCACGAGGCGGGGGCACCCTAGGACACACAAGTTGATCTTCGTGATCGTTCCTTAGCCGTGTCGGTGCCCCCTCCACCATATTCCACCTCGGTCATATTGTGGCGGTGCTTAGGCGAAGCCTGCGTGAGTAGAACATCAAGATCGTCCTGCGCCATCGTCTTGTGGAACTCCTCCCAGCAGCTTTCTGGATCGGGCCGGGGATCGTCATCGAGCTGAGCGTGTGCTAAGAACTCGGAGGTGCGAATGCGGTGCTTGGATCGGTCGGATCATGAAGGCGTCGACTACATCAACAGCGTTGATATAGCGCTTCCGCTTCGGTCTCACAGTGCGTGGGCGGACCTCTCCCTCTCGTTGCTATGCCATCACCATGGTCTTGCGTGATCGTGGGAAATTTTTGAAATTACTCGTTACCCATGATGGTATCGAGCCTGGTTTTATCGTTGATGTCATATGCGCGAGTAGAACACAAGTGAGTTGTGGGCGATATAAGTCATCTTGCTTACCAGCATGTCATACTTTGGTTGGCGGTATTGTGAGATGAAGCGGCCGGACCGACATTACAGCGTGCAGCTTTGCGAGACTGGTTTCACCGCTTCTGAGCACTAGTTGCTTAAAGGTGGTGGCGGGTGTCTGTCTCTCTCACTTTAGTTGAACCGAGTGTGGCTCGCCCGGTCCTTGCGAAGGTTAAAACAGCACCAACTTGACAAACTATCGTTGTGGTTTTGATCGTAGGTAAACGGTTCTTGCTCAGCCCGTAGCAGCCACGTAAAACTTGCAACAACAAAGTAGAGGGCGTCTAACTTGTTTTGCAGGGCATGTTGTGATGTGATATGGTCAAGGCGTGATGCTATATTTTATTGTATGAGATGATCATGTTTTGTAACGAGTTATCGACTGGCTGGCGAGAACCATATGGTTGTCGCTTTATTGTATGAAATGCAAGCGCCATGTAATTGCTTTACTTTATCACTAAGCGGTAGCGATATCGTAAAGCAATAGTTGGCGAGGCGACAACGATGCTCGATGGAGATCAAGGTGTCGGCGCGGTGGCGATGGTGATCATGGCGGTGCTTGGAGATGGAATCACAAGCACAAGATGATGATGGCCATATCATATCACTTATATTGATTGCATGTGATGTTTATCCTTTATGCATCTTATCTTGCTTTGATTCTGGTAGCATTATAAGATGATCTCTCACTAAAATTATCAAGTAGTGTTCTCCACGAGTATGCCCGTTGCCAAAGTTAAATCGTCTTGAGACACCGCGTGATGATCGGGTGTGATAAGCTCTCGTCCATCTACAGCGGGTGTAAGCCAGTTTTGCACCGCATGAGAATACTCAGGTTATACTTGGCGAGCCTAGCATATGCGAGATATGGCCTCGGAACACGGAGACCGAAAGGTCGGCGTGAATCATATAGCGAATATGATCAACATAAGATGTTCACCATTGAAGACTACTCCATCTCACGTGATGATCGGTTATGGTTTAGTTGATTTGGATCACGTGATCACTTAGATGACTAGAGATGTCATGTCTAAGTGGGAGTTATTAAGTAATATGATTAATTGAACTTTAATTTATCATGAACTTAGTCTGGTAGTATTTTGCAGATTATGTTGTAGATCAATAGCTCGCGTTGTTACTTCCCTATGTTTTTATATGTGTTCCTAGAAAATTGTATTGAAAAATGTTAGTAGCAATGATGCGGATTGGATCCGTGATCTGAGGTTTATCCTCATTGCTGCCTGGAAGAATTATGTTCTTAATGCACGCTAGGTGAGACCTATTGCGAGGAAGCGAATCACGGGCGTTATGAGCGTTTGGCTAGCTCAAAATGATGACTACTTGATAGTTTAGTGCACCATACTTAACAACTTAGAATCGGGACTTCAAAGGCGTTTTGAGCGTCATGGACCATATGAGATGTTCAGGAGTTGAAGTTAATATTTCAAGCAAATACCGAGTTGAGAGATATGAAGTCTCCAACAAGTTCTATAGCTAAAAGATGGAGAGAATCGCTCAACTAGTGAGCATGTTCTCAGTTATGCAGGTACTTCAATCGCTTGAATCAAGTGGGAGTTAATCTTCCGGATAAGATAGTGATTGATGAGAATTCTCTAGTCACCATCACTAAGTTACTAGAACCGTGATGAACTATAGTATGCAAGGGATGGGAAAAGCGATTCCCGAGCTCTTCATGATGTTGAAATCAGCGAAGGTAGAAATCAAGAAAGAGCATCAAGTGTTGATGATTGACAAGACCACTAGTCTCAAGGAAAAGGGCAAAGGGAAGAAGGGAACTTCAAGAAGAGCGGCAAGCAAGTTGCTGCTCGAGTGAAGAAGCCCAAATCTGGACCTAAGCCTAAGACTAAGTGCTTTGCTGCAATAGAACTGGTCACTAGAAGCGGAACTACCCCAAGTATTTGGCGGATAAGAAGGATGGCAAAGTGAACAAAGGTATATTTGATATACAGATTATTGATGTGTATTTTACTAGTGTTAAGTAGCCAACCCTCGGTATTTGATCTTTGGTTCGGTTGCTAAGAGTAGTAACTTGAAGCAGGAGTTGCGAGAATGAGCGAAACTAGTTGAAGGAGAAGTGGCGATGAGTGTTGGAAGTAGTTCCAAGATTGATATGATCATCATCGCACCTCCTATACTTTCGGGATTAGTGTGGAACCTAAATAAGTGTTATTTGGTGTTGAGCATAAATATGATTTGATCATGTTTATTGCAATCTGATTATTCATTTAAGTAAGAGAATAAATTGTTGTTACATTTACATGAATAAAACCTTATATAGTTACACACCCAATGAAAATGGTTCATTGGATCTCGATCATAGTGATACACATATTCATAATATTGAAACCAAAAGATGCAAAGTTAATAATGATAGTGCAACTTATTTGTGTACTTGCCGTTTAGAGTCATATTGGTGTAAAGCGCATGAAGAAAAATCCATCTTGATGGACTTTTGGAATCACTTGATTATGAATCATTTGATGCTTGCGAACCGTGCCTTTTGGGCAAGATGACTAAAACTCCGTTCTCGGAACAATGGAACAAACTCTTGACTTATTGGAAATAATACATACCGATGTATGCGATCAATGAGTGTTGATGCTAAATGGCAAATATCGTTATTTTCGACCTTCACAAGATGATTTGAGCAGATATGGGTATATCTACTTGATGAAACATAAGTGCGAAATAGTTGAAAGGTTCAAAGAATTTCAGAGTGAAGTGGAAAATCATCGTAACAAGAAAATAAAGTTTCTGCGATCTGATCGTGGAGATGAATATTTGAGTTCTGAGTTTGGTCTTCAATGAAAACAATGTGGAATAGTTTCACAGCTCACGCCACGGAACACCGAGCGTTATGGTGTGTCGAGCGTCGTAACCGTACTTTATTATGATATGGTGCGATCTATGATGTATCTTACCGATTTACCACTATCGTTTTGGGGTTATGCATTAGAGACAGCTGCATTCACGTTTAATAGGGCACCATCTAAATCCGTTGAGATGACACCGTATGAACTATGGTTTAGCGATAAACCTAAGTATCGTTTCTTAAAGTTTGGAGTTGTGATGCTTATGTGAAAAGGTTTTCACGATAAGCTCGAACCCAAATCGGAGAATCGTCTTCATAGAATACCCAAAGGAAACTGTTGGGTACACCTTCTATCACAGGTCTAAAGGCAAAACATTCGTTGCTAAGATGGATCCTTTCTAGAGAAGGAGTTTTCTCTCGAAAGAAGTGAGTGGGAGGAAAGTAGAACTTGATAAGGTAATTGTACCTTCTCCTTGTTGGAAAGTAGTTCATCACGAAATCAGTTTCGATGATTCCTACACCAATTAGTGAGGAAGTTAATGATGATGATCATGAAACTTGAGATCAAGTTGCTACCAAACCTCGTGGGTCTTCGAGTAAGATCCGCATCAGTGATACGGTAATCATGTTACGGAAGTCATGTTACTAGACCATGATGAACCTCACGAACTATGAGAAGCGATGATGAGCCAGATTCCCGAAATGGCTTGAGGCCATAAAATCTGAGATAGGATCCATATATAAGAACAAAGTGTGGACTTTGGTTGACTTGCTCGATGATCGACAAGTCATGTTAAATGAATGGATCTTCAAGAGGAAGGCGGACAGCGATAGTAGTGTTACTATCTACAAAGCTCGACTTATGCATAAAAGGTTTTGACAAGTTCAAGGTGTTGACTACAATGAGATTTTCTCAAGCTGTAGCGATGCTTAAGTCTGTCCGAATCATGTTAGCAATTGCCACATTTATGAAATCTAGCAAATGAATGTCAAAACTGCATTCCTTAATGGTTTTCTTAAAGAAGAGTTGTATATGATGCAACGAGAAGGTTTTGTCAATCCTAAAGGTGCTAACAAAATGTGTAAGCTCAATGATCCATCTATGGATTGGTGCAAGCATCTCGAGTTGGAATACACACTTTGATAAGTTGATCAAAGCATATAGTTTTATCTGAGACTTGCGGTGAAAGCTGTATTTACAAGAAAGTGAGTGGGAGCACTACAACATTTACGATAAGTATATGTGAATGACATATTGTTGATCGGAAATAAAGTAGAATTATTACGCAAAGCATAAAGGAGTGTTTGAAAGGAGTTTTTCAAAGAAGGACCTCGGTGAAGCTGCTTACATATTGAGCATCAAGATCTATAGAGATAGATCAAGGCGCTAGATAAGTTTTTCAATGAATACATACCTTGACAAGATTTTGAAGTAGCTCAAAATGGAGCAGTCAAAGAAAGAGTTCTTGCACTGTGTTACAAGGTGTGAGATTGAGTAAGACTCAAAACCCGACCACGACGGAAGATAGAAAGAGAATGAAAGTCATTCCTATGCATCAGCCATAGGTTCTATAAAGTATGTCATGTTGTGTACGGATCTATTGCATACCCTACCACTAAGCTTGGCAAGGGAGTGCAATAGTGATCTAGGAGTAGATCAATGGACAACGGTCAAAATTATCCTTAGTAGAATAAGGATATGTTTCTCGATTATGGAAGTGAAAAAAAGGTTAAATAAGTAAAGGGTTACGTCGATGCAAGTTTTAACACTAATCTAGATGACTCACGAGTCTCAATCTGGATACATATTGAAAGTGGGAGCAATTAGCTAGAGTAGCTCCGTGCGAGCATTGTAGACATAGAAATTTGCAAAATACTTACGGCTCTAAATGTAGCGAGGCCCGTTGACTAAGATTCTCTCACAAAGCAAAACATGATCACACCTTAGTACTCTTTGGGTGTTAATCACATAGCGATGTGAACTAGATTACTGAATCTAGTAAACCCTTTGGGTCTTGGTCACATGGCGATGTGAATTATGGGTGTTAATCACATGATGATGTGAACTATCGATGTTAATCACATGGTGATGTGATCTAGATTATTGACTCTAGTGCAAGTGGGAGGCTGAAGGAAATATGCCTAGAGGCAATAATAAAGTTATTATTTATTTCCTTATATCATGATAAATGTTTATTATTCATGCTAGAATTGTATTAACAGGAAACATAATACATGTGTGAATATATAGACAAGCAGTATGTCACTAGTATGCCTCTACTTGACTAGCTTGTTAATCAAAGATGGTTATGTTTCCTAACCATGAACAAGGAGTTGTTATTTGATTAACAAGGTCACATCATTAGTTGAATGATGTGATTGACATGACCCATTTCATTAGCTTAGCACTTGATCGTTTAGTATGTTGCTTATGCTATCTTCATGACTTATACAAAGTTCACGCAACTATGAGATTATGCAACTCCGTTTACGGAGGAACACTTTGTGTGCTACCAAAGCGTCTAGCGTGGCTGGGTGATTATAAAGGTACTCTACAAGTGTCTCAAAGTATATGTTGAGTTGGCATGAATCAAGATTAGGATTTGTCACTCCGATTGTCGGAGAGGTATCTCTGGGCCTTCTCGGTAATGCACATCACTTAAGCCTTGCAAGCATTGCAACTAATGAGTTAGTTGCGAGATGATGTATTCGGAGCGAGTAAAGAGACTTTCGATAGCGAGATTAAACTAGGTATTGGATACCGACGATCGAATCTCGGGTAAGTAACATACCGATGACAAAGGGAACAACGTATGTTGTTATGCGGTTTGACCGATAAAGATCTTCGTAGAATATGTAGGAACCAATATGGGCATCCGAGGTTCGCTATTGGTTATTGACCGAGAATGGTTCTAGGTCATGTCTACATAGTTCTCGAACCGTAGGGTCCATGCGCAAGGTTTCAATAGCGGTTATATTATGAGTTTATGTATTTTGATGTACGAAGGAGTTGAGTCCGGATGTGATCACGGACATGGCGAGGAGTCTCGAAATGGTCGAGACATAAAGATTGATATATTGGATGGTTATATTCGGACACGGAAGGTTCGGAAGTTTCGGAGAAAACGGAGTCTGGGAGGGTTACGGAACCCCGGGGAAGTTATGGGCCTTATTGGGCCAAGAGGGAGAGAGGGCTGCACCGGGAGGTGGCGCCCCCTCCATGGGGAGTCGAATTGGACTAGGAGGCGCTTTCCTCTCCTCTCCTCTCTTTCCTTCCCCTTCCCTCTTCCTAGTAGGACTAGGAAGGGAGTCCTACTCCTAGGAGGAGGACTCCCCCTCCTAGTGCGCCCCAAGGGCTGGCAGCCCTCCCCTTGCTCCTTTATATCTGAGGCGGGGGGCACCCTAGGACACACAAGTTGATCTTCGTGATCGTTCCTTAGCCGTGTCGGTGCCCCCTCCACCATATTCCACCTCGGTCATATTGTGGCGGTGCTTAGGCAAAGCCTGCGGCAGTAGAACATCAAGATCGTCCTGCATGCCGTCGTCTTGTGGAACTCCTCCCGGCCTTTGCTGGATCGGGCCGGGGATCGTCATCGAGCTGAGCGTGTGCTAAGAACTTCGGAGGTGCGAATGCGGTGCTTGGATCGGTCGGATCGTGAAGGCGTCGACTACATCAACAGCGTTGATATAGCGCTTCGCTTTCGGTCTCACAGTGCGTGGGCGGACACTCTCCCTCGTTGCTATGCCATCACCATGGTCTTGCGTGATCGTAGGAAATTTTTGAAATTACTCGTTACCCAACAACTTTGCACTGTCGCTAGACTTGAGTCTATTAGCATATTACTGCGCCTATGCTAACCATCACAATATCACTTTATATCAAATGGATGTGAAAAGTGCATTCCTCAATGGTAAGCTTGAGGAAGAAGTATATGTTGCTCAACCCCGGTTTTGAAGATCCAAGAATCGACAAAGTCTTGAGACTCAATAAGGCCCTCTATGGCCTCAAGCAAGCCCTCGGGCGTGGTATGATACATTGAAGGAATTCTTCGTGAAGAATGGCTTCACACCAGTTCACTCGATCCTACTCTCTTTACTAAATCTTATGATGGTGAACTGTTTGTGTGCCAAATATATGTTGATGATATTATGTTTGGCTGTCTTGATAACGTTATAGTGATGAATTTGCCTATATGATGAGTGAAGAATATCAAATGTCTATGATGGGAGAGTTGAAATTCTTCTTAGGTCTTCAAATTAGTCAACAACACAATGGCATATTCATATCTCGGAGAAATACCTCAAAGATGTCACGAAGAAATTGGCATGCAAGATTGCAAAGGCGTCAAAATTCCTATGCCCACAAATGGCCATCTATGCCTTGATGAAAATGGTATTGACTTGATCACAAGGTATACCGCTCCATGATTGGTTCTTTATTGTACTTATGTGCATCTAGGCCAGATATAATGCTTAGTGTTTGCATGTGTGCCCGATTTCAAGCTACAGAAGGAATCACACCATAAAGTTTGTGAACCATATTCTTGATATCTAGCTCACACTCCAACACTAGGATTATGGTACCCCAAGGGCTCTACTTTTGATCTCATTGGATATTCTGACTCGACTATGCTAGTGATCGTGTGGACCATGAAGTCAACATCTGGTACTTGACATTTCCTCGGACGATCTTTAGTGCATTGGTCCTCGAAGAAATAGAAGCTGCGTATCAACATCTCTGCGGAAGCTGAATACATTCTTCTGGCTCGTGTTGTGCTCAATTGCTGTGGATGAAGCGGACTCTCAAGGAATATGGCATCAACGTGAAGAATGTGCCTCTCTCTGTGACAATGAGAGTGCCATCAAGATTGCTCACAACCAGTTCAGCACTTTCGAAGACAAAGC
This sequence comes from Aegilops longissima, assembly GCA_021605205.1. Taxonomy (NCBI): domain Eukaryota; kingdom Viridiplantae; phylum Streptophyta; class Magnoliopsida; order Poales; family Poaceae; genus Aegilops; species Aegilops longissima. Next base: position 25,740 of record JAHIAM010006005.1, read on the forward strand.
ACGTTCAAATTCGTCATCATTTTCTTCGTGATCATGTGTTGAAGGCGACATCTCCATCGAGCGCGTGAAGGCGAAGAACAGCTAGCTGATATCTTCACTAAGCCCTTGGATGAGAAGAGATTTAGCAAGTTGCGGTGTGAGCTAAATATCTTGGAATCTTGAGCGTTCTTTGAAAAGGACACACATCCGACACTTACCCAAAATTGATGACTTAGATGTGCAACACATGAAAAGCGTTTTCTTCAATCAATGAAGAATAACACTCTAAGTGTGAAGAAATTAATGAAGAATTTGATTCTCAGAACCCTCGACAATTATGCAGCGGTGTCTGAAATCATCATTCTTATCTGATTGAGCCGCCACCACCAAAGTTGAAAATCTTCAATTTGAGTTTTTCCTCGGTTTTGAAATTCTTGAGTTTTCAAATTCTTCAACTTTGCAAAATCTTCCTTTGTTTCCGTCGTCTTTCTTCATTGGATATATATATATATATATATATATATATATATATATATATATATATATATATATATATATATATATATATGTTTATATCTCTCTGACATTCACTTATGGCTATTTCTTCAAGTCGTTTTTTTCTAAGTGAATGTGATCGGACCCTTCCCCTCTATGCTATACTCAACCCAATCTATTCACAAATTCTTCATATGCGTTCTATTTTGAAACTTCGTTCAAAATCTTCACTTTGTGTCCTTGACGGTGAAGAAATTGTGAGCGGAACTAAAACTGATCTTATCCAAACTTTCGGTTTTGCCGCTCAAACCGTTCCGCATCCCACGATGCATTATTTTATTCACCCACGATGGTACGATCTCCACTACGATACGTGGATGACACATGTCGTGAGAAGGAAATGGTAGGGGCATGTTAGTCCTAAATCTTGAGGCGATCCGTTTTTCACCGTGTCTATAAATACCCTCTCCCTTCCTCACTTCTTTTACTCTGCTCGACATCTCTCTCGCTCGAGCTCCTCAAACCCTAAGCGCCGCCGCTACTCCATCATCGCGGTGAGGAAAAGCTTCCTTGCCTCGACCTCGTCGCCGTGGCGTACTCGTGCCGACCAGCGGAAATCCTCACTCCGCGCCGCCGTAGCTGTCTTCCTCCGCCAAGTTAGGCGTGGAAGATCTGAGCAGACGAACTTCCCAACTGTTCTTCTCGTTTCGTCGTGTTCTTCACTTGGGTAATTAAAAGTTACTTTTATTACTGGCCTTGATTCTCAAACCTTCTTGAAATTCTTCAAAGGTGTTTATTCTTCAAAACTTCACACATATGAACACCTCAAATCTCTTGATTCGTTTCTCTAAGCAATGATTTTCTTCAAGATTCCTCAATTGTGTGGATCCTCGATCTATACAACTCTGGAACCTAAGACAAAAGCAGCTTAGTGAAATTCTTCAAAACTCATCTGGTCAAAATCCTCAAAACTTGTTCTTTGAAAAACCTTACGAGAAGCATATGACCTCTCCAAATTCCTCGCATAACTATACTCTGTTCACGGTACACATGTCATTGCTGAATCACTAGGTTCTCATCAACTTAACTCATTTGCAGCATTCCTCGAAGAAAAGGCGCATACTTCTTGGAGAACTCAATTGTTCAAATTCCTCAAGCGAAGAACATGGCGAGGCGGTAGAAGCCACGAAAGGAGGAAAAGAAACACGAGGTTATGACTGCATTTGAAATCCACGAGGAAATCTATCGACTCACACACGGATGAAGAAAACAAAAATCAGCATAAGGTGCGTATTGGAAGATTGAGCGGAGATGGGCGCGGGAATGGAGGAATACTGAGATATGTAACTCCTAAGTACATGAAGAAATTCACTCTTAATCCTCCATGCCCAAGAGCTCCATTGGCTTTTGGCCAAGTAGCTGATCCCACAAGCATCAAGCGTGGTGAGGACTTTCCTAATGAATGGGCTAGCGCCAAGCTAAATTGGCAAAACAAGCCAGCGAGGCGGTGAAGAAATTCAATGAGGATTACGCCCTTGCTCACGCTTGAGGCCTCGGTCAAGCCGAGAAATCCATGCCAAAGCCTGCTCATAAGCCAAGTGCTTCACCATCTGCGCCCTCACGGCCAAGTTCCTCGGCTGACACCCTCAAGCAAATTCCTCCTGCTTCTTCTTTGCTCCACCAAAGTCCTCAACAGCTCCGTCAAAACCTTGGTTCCGTGCACGGCTACATGTCAAAGGACTGCTGGCTTCTCAATTGCCTCAGGCGTTTACGCAAGTTCCTCGGCAGCTCCATTTCTTCAAGCGGCCCGACTCAATTTGAAGACCAAAGCAACAATTGGACAAGGTCCTCGGCCCAGCCAAGAAAAGCAGGTTGCATTCCATGTGCCTTCGATGATGAACCGTCGATGATGAACTTGCGGAAATCATCCGAGACCGTCAGAAAAGGCCGCTAGAGCCAAAAGTACATCGTGCCCTTTCTTTGTTGGATCGAAGAAAGTCCTCGACTATATTGATCTACGGCACAAGGATCCCAATACCCCTATGCGACTTTCATCGACACACGGACAAAGTCATATGTTGACTCACATAATCGCTGAAGAAAAATGGAAGTTTGAGAAGGCAGGGAAATCAAAAAGGCTCAATCGGGAAGGAGAAGTTCACGAAGAAAAGCGTTGTCAAGATGACACGAGGAGCTTCTCAAGGTCGGTGAAATTCAAGACCTCGGCAAAACTTGATTCCTATTATCTTTGATTGGCAAGGAGCCAAGGTCAGTTGTGAACTGACGAAGAAATTCACAAATGTTGCAGCCCGATTGCAACATGAAATTCCTCAAGTGAAGCCTCATTAACCATTGAAGAACATCACGAGCACCGGCGATGGCGTTCAACTGGCGATGAAAATGCTAGTTCGGGCTGATGATCCCATTCCAGCGGTTGAAGAAATTGCGGGGCACCCACTAGTGGTGCGCTGAAGAAATTACTCAAAGCAGAACAAGCGCATCGATTGCGCTGAAAAAACGAACCATTCCTCGGCTCCTCCTGCGCCAACTCCAACTCCAATTCTTCCATACGCCTCGATGTGAAGAAAACCAAAGCTGCGAGCGAGCTGCTGTGTGAAAAAGAAAGCATCGGTATGTCAGATTCTTGACTTGCGAAGAAAATAAGGCCTATGACCAGCTCATACGAAAATCCAATTGATGTTGTTCCAATTTCCTCCATACCATCAAGGGCGTTGTTCCTTTTGAGAAGACTATGAGATCCCAATCGGATCGATGAAGAACATCATTCTGCTGCTTCGTCGAGGCAGATTGATGAAGAAATTGAAGTGGATGCAATCCCTTCAACGATCATTCCTCACCTATGCCTCGGTTCACGGTGAAGAGGCTGGTGTTGAGAAGTGAAGATGAAGATGTGGATATTGGATGCACCACACGGTGATGAATGATGACTTTTGGGAAAGTCGCATCCCAATACTCCTCTCTTCACCCGCTCCAACAGATTCCTCGGTCCCTACACAAGCAGTCCAAATGGACTGGAAGAAACTCAACCCCTTGGTTTTGTGCATGAAGAAATTCCAGCCACTAGTCTTGATGAAGCTGCTACTCTTGATCCTCAAAGCGCATCTGTTGAGGAACAAGAAATTCCTCGGCTGAAGAACCTGAACTTGCGATTCACGAGGTGGTGATGCAACTCACGACACTCCTCTGCCAAAAGCAAAGAATCCGTTTTCAAGCAAGCAAAAGTTCAAGGCTGAAGATTTCTTTGCCGACACGTGTTCTTCATGACTATAATCCATATGATTACGCTTCGCATTAGGAAGGCGTTTACGGACTGCCGGTAAGCCAACTTCTATTCCTCGGTGCTCTTCAACAAGGATAAAATCTTGATCATGCTCATATTCCTCATGTGGACATGGAGTGCTGCCGGGCTTTGAGCGATCCTCGGTGTTCTTCACGATCGAGGATTTCTAAATTTACTGCGATATCATGTGTTGGAATGAAGAATTAATTCTTGAGTTTTATGCAGCGCGCACATCACGGAGGCGAAGGCGTGAACTCATGGGTCTTAATTGGATGTGAAAATACTCACTACAAGGCACCGGCAAAATTGAATTGCCGTGCCCTACCACTCGATCCTCCACTTGATGGTGCGTCGTATCTACAGCGAACGAACTTTCAAATCACTATATGCAAGTGCTAATGAAGCCTTTGAAGCCAAGGCAGGCCCCACAACCAAATTCCTCGTCAAGGAATTGTGTATGTGCCTCGGACTGTCTATCGGATTCAGCGAAGACAATGAGTCCTATCAAGGGCCACGACTTCGAGCGATGAAGAAGTCGTTGGCATCATGAAGAATATGCTTTTCAACATCATCCATGGCGTTCCGTCAACTTCCATGATTTCTTCATGAGGACTCGGCAAACATTGCTATGTCACCATTTGGCTGAAGCCTTATCGCCTTGGATTATGAGATTCATCGGGACAAGGTCTTCACTCAATTACAAAGGCGATACTTTGAACCACTGCAGCTACTTGCCCCGATTGAAGTCCTCAAGCGGACATTTACCTCGAGATGATGACAAGGGCAAGGCTCTGCTGTGATCGATGAAAACATTACGTCTATTGGATGGACAGTTTGAAAAGCATCCTACTCCACCAATGATGACTCTGCACACATGACTCGGCCGCAAATACCTCGGTCAAGCAAAGTCCTCAAGCTCTGCACCGAGGTGATGGTGATCGTGAGTTACTCCTCGGTCTTCATCGGAAGGTTGATCGTAATCATAAATGGGTCAAGCGTCGGTTTGGTTCAATTCTTCACAACATGACCTCAACACACAATGCGGTGAAGAAAAACCACTACTACCTCCATGAAACCTTCAAGCACTTTGGGCTGTTCTCTCACATGTCTCTGATCTTTGAAGAAGCGGCGTCAATGGGACTCAAGGAAGAATTTGGTGGTGCACCTCCTCGAAGAAATACAAGAAGGCCAAAGTTCCTTCCTTGGTGGCCAGCTCCTATTCTTCATCTCGCATGCTTGATGAAAATGAAGACTTGGGCGATACCGCGGCTGGTCCTACTTCAACAACCGACCCCAACAATCTTGGCGCTCCTTCTTCATCTTGAAATTCTTGAGGGCGTTAGTCCTCGGATTCGATCCTTTTGGTCATTCGATGACAAAGGGAGAAATTTGAGTTAGTCTTCAAGCGGGTCTAGTTTATTGCCTATATTCAGTAATTTATTCTTGTTAAGTTACAACTCTCGTTCTTACGAAACTTTTATTGGATCGAGTTGTAATCTTAAACCCGATGGTGCATTGATACTTTTGATGCATTATGCTCTTGCACTATGCTACGATTCTCGTGAGCTCCTTGAAAATCTTCATAGCAAATTGATTTGGGCTCACGATACTCTGATGCGTTATTTTGCATACTACGAATAACATCAAGCACCATATTTCATCATGCATTTCAAATTCTTCATATTATATGTCAAATCGTGTATGAATTACAAGATATAGGGGAGATCTCCATGATTCAATTCTTCAAATGTGCATTGCCTCAAACGAAAATTCCTCAGTATGCACATCTTCAGGGGGAGTTCTTCTATATCTTGCAATCAAATTCCTCATTATCAGTATTTACACTTCATATGTTTATCCCCGTTGAAAACTTAACCTATATTGTCATCAATCACCAAAAATGGGGAGATTGTAAGTGCATCTAGTGCCCTTAGTGATTTTGGTGTATTGAAGACTTATAGGTTAAGGAACTAATCGTTTGTGAGTGTACACGGTCTATAAGTCTATGAGGAGTTTGATATTTCTGAGGAGAAAGTCGACCCTAAAATGAAGTTCTTCAAGCTGAAGACTTTGATATTACGAAGACTTTGAAAGTGAAGAAATTGGTGTGACCTTGAAGACTTGGTATTCATTTGAGGAACATGAAGAGTGAAGACTTTTGTTTTCGTAGTTTCATTTTCTCTTTCTTGAGTCATAGGAAACACCGTCTTTGTTAAAGAAATTGAGAAATACTAAGGAAAAATTTCCATGTGATGCTCAACTCAAAATCCTACACCTACCAATCCCTTGAGTGAAGCCTTTGGAAATCTCACTGAGTTCGATCAATTTCTTCAATAGCGAGCGAAGTTCTTACGGTCATTGAGAATTTATTACGGCGAGGAGTTAAGGAATCGCATGATCGCGGATTACCTACGATGAGAACATGATATACAGAATTTGATATTCAATTTTCCGGCCGTTCTTTGTCTTCTTGGCATGACTGTCCCAAAATATCTTATCCACCTAACGGTCATATCATTGAAGGGCATTTATGTCTTATCATGTCGGGCTGCTCCTAGGCTATAAATAGCCGCCCCTACAACCACTAGCTGGTTGGCTGCTCCGAGAAGAACTTGACACTTGTCATTTGAGAGCAACCCATCCTGAGGACTTTGGCGAAAATCATCAAGTGAGGAAAAACCAAAAACCAAACCCTACAAACCCAAAGTGATTGAGCATCATTGAAGAAATTGATCTGCGTGGATCCGATGCTTATTACCTTTGAAG
>JAHIAM010006006.1:0-50282 GCA_021605205.1 Aegilops longissima
AAATGATCGAGACATAAAGATTGATATATTGGAAGCCTATGTTTGGACTTGGAAGGTTCGGATGAAAGCAGGGCGTTAGGAACAGGGGTTACGGAACCCCGAAGTCAATGGGCCTTGATGGGCCATAGGGAGAAGAGGAAGGGCGGCCAGGGCAGGCCGCGCCCCCTCCTCTGGTCGAATATGACAAGGAGAGGCCCCCTTCCTCTCCCTCCCAATCTAATCCAACTAGGAAGGGAGTCCTACTCGGTGGGAGTAGGACTCCTCGGCCGCCTCCCTAGGGCGGCCGCACCCCCTTGCTCCTTATATCACGAGGCGGGGGCACCCATGGCAACCTACAAGTTGATCTCGTGATCGTTCCTTAGCCGTGTGCGGTGCCCCTTCCACCATATTCCACCGGTCATATCGTCGCGGAGCTTAAGCGAAGCCCTGCATGATGAAAGTCATATTGTCGCGGAGCTTAGGCGAAGCCCTGCGTCGGTGGAGCATCATCATCGTCACCACACCGTCGTCTTGTGGAACTCATCCCCGGCGCTTTGCTGGATGGGCCGGGGATCGTCATCGAAGCTGAGCGTGTGCGAGAACTTCGGAGGTGCCGTCGTTCGGTACTTGGATCGGTCGGATCGTGAAGGCGTCGACTACATCAACAGCGTTGTTATAGCGCTTCCGCTTCGGTCTCACAGTGCGTGGACGGACCTCTCCCCTCTCGTTGCTATGCCATCACCATGGTCTTGCGTGTGCGTAGGAAATTTTTGAAATTACTACGTTCCCCAACATTTAGGATATCCAATTGTGACAGGGCTCGGATCTTGGCTGGGTTTGCTTCAATTCCTCTACGGATACAATGAAGCCCAAGAGCTTTCCGGCGATGCCCGAAATGCATTTTTCTGGGTTGAGCTTAATGTCATATGTTGGAGATTATCGAATGTGAGCCTCAAGTGCGTCTACTAGAGTTTGGCGTGCTTGCTTTTAGCGACCACATCGTCTCATTATGCCTCCAACTGTTTTGCCGATCTGTTTTGCGGACATATACGAATCATGCGCTGATATGTTGCGCCCGACATTTTTGAGCGGAAGGGCATTGTGTTGAAGCAGAATGGGCGTATGGAGTGATGAATGCCGTTGCAGCTTGGTCAGGCTCTGCCATCTTAATTTGGTGGTAGCGGATGTCGTCGAGGAAAGACAATGAATTGTGTCCTGCGGTAGTGTCGATGATTTGATCAATGCGGGGGAGGAAGGGATCCTTTGGGCAAGCCTTGTTGAGGTCCTTGAAATCGGCCTTGAGCGCAGAAATTTTCCTTCTTTGGTACCATCACTAGGTTTGCTAGCGTCCGGATGTTTTATATCTACGATGAATCCGGCCTCCAATAGTTTAGCTAGCTCCTCTCTAGAGTCTGTCTCTTTGGTTGGAGCTTGGCGAAGAAACTGTTTGACTGGCTTGAATCCTTTTAGGATGTTTAGGCTGTGCTTTCGACCAGCGGCGTTGGATTCTGGCATGTCCAAAGGGTGCCGGGCAAAAATGTCCCAATTTTAGTGTAGGAATTCTCTTAGTCACGGTGTCTACATCAGGATTTAATTGTGCCCGATGGAGGCCGTTTTGGTAGGTCCATTGGATGGACTTGGAATTTGACTATTTAGTCCGCTGGTTTGAAGGAGTGGATTTGGATCTCTTGCTCCAGTATCGCATCGTCCCTATTCATCGTGGGGCGCGGTGCGGTGAGTTCCTCGGCGCTAGGGCTTGAGATAGTGCCTCAAGGGCAGTCGGTTGTCTTATTTTGGTAGCGAGTGCTATGTCGAGTCACTAGCAAATGTAATGATTCAGTTGGGCCGGGCATTTTGAGCTTCATGTACCCATAATGGGGTATAGCTTGAAAAATTGTGAATGCCTCTCGCCCTAATAGGCGTGGTATCCGCTGCTGAGCAGGGCCACTTGGAATGTGACTTCCTCGGACCTGTAGTTATCCGGTGTGCGAACACCACATCAGTGTGATTTTTCCTGTACAGCGTGCTTCGGTAGGATTATTCCTCTAAAGGTTGTGCTGCGCTCAATGCGGCTCAGTCTATCTCCATTTTGGAGGGTTTCCTCGTAAATGAGGTTCAATCCGCTGCCACCATCCATGAGTACCTTTGTAAAGCGAAAGCCGTCCACTATCGGGCTGAGGACCAATGCGGTGGCGCTCGGGCTGTTGAATTTAGGTTAAATCACTGGCTTTAAAGGTAATAGCCGTGTCCTCCATGGGTTTATTGTTGCTACTTGGTAGACTTGGTGAGGCTACAGTGTTAGTTTTTAGCATATTATTTGAGCGAAAGTCTCGAAGACTATTAATACCGTCTTGGTATCCTTGGGTTGGTGCTCTAGAGCTAGAAGCTCTTAGCTACTTTGGCCACCTGCGTAGTATCCAACATGCTCTAAGGCTATGAGTTGGAGTGGCGCCCTCGTATTATGAATTTCTGAGGTCCATTGAGCCATCCCTCCCTCGGTTCCATGCCCTATAGAGGTTTTGCTTTTTGGTATTTAACCCGGTGCTGGCGATGATGCACCCTTTTATTTCGGTTGAGTTGTATTCAAGGCGGATTGTCCCAAAATCTTGATTCGGTTTTTCAGCGCTTTCCATACCGATACTTTCGTACTATGGTAAGCCAAATCAAGCGTGTAATGTCCGCATGACTTATAGCGTTTAGGATCCCGTTGTCCGTGCAATTGTTGCTGAATAATGAGATTACGTCCTCCTCGCGGCAGTCCTTTATCTTGTCCATAACTAGGAGAATCGGCGATAATGGTGTCTTTATTTCTGCGGGCTCTCACGAATTTGAGATAGGTCTCTTATGTTTGGGTGGGCGGGTGGAATTAAATCTGGGACCGCCCAATCTGAAACTTAAGGGCGAGGCTTCGAACTTGGAAGCTTGGATTCTTGGATGTTGTCCAATGAATCTAGCCCATTGCGACTTTAGGTTCGGGGCTTGAGTGGCGTCCTCTCCTCCGCGGGAATCCGGCATGGAGGATTGGGAATCGGACGTGGCTAGTCCTTAAGATAGAAGAAGAATTGCCGTGTTGTTCCTCCACCACAGCAACATGGTGGGTAACACAGGGAGAGTTAATCTCTCTTAGATCGGGTTTAAGCCCAATCGATCATAGTCATAGCGACTCCAGGCGGCGATGCGATCAAGAGCTCGTTTAAGGAAAAAGAGCTCCGCCGGATCTAACTGCTTTCGGTGAACTCGAGTTAACATGAAGATTGCTTCGATGACCCAAGAAGTCATCGTCGTGTGCAAGCGGCGAGCAGGCGGTCATAAGAAAACCGCCCTAGCAGGGAGTTTGGCGATAGCCAAAGCTTCTTTAACAACAGTCCGTCTTTAAAGGCGGGATGAGGCATCCTTCTGAGCGGAAGCGACGGGAGGAACTCTCAATGAAAGCACCAATGTCGGGTGTCAAAACCGGCGGATCTCGGGTAGGGGTCTCGGCGTGCGTCTGGCGGATGGTAACAGGAGACAGAGGGCGATGTTTTTTACCAGGTGTCGGTGTCAAAACCGGCGGATCTCGGGTAGGGGTCCCGAGCTGTGCGTCTAGGCGGATGGTAACGAGGAGACAAGGGACACGATGTTTTACCGGTTGGGCCCTCTCGATGGAGGTAATACCCTACTCATGCTTGATTAATATTGATGATATGGGTAGTACAAGAGTAGATCTACCACGAGATCAGGAGGCTAAACCCTAGAAGCTAGCCTATGGTATGATTGTTGTTCTGTCCTATGGACTAAAACCCTCCGGTTTATATAGACACGAGATAGGTTAGGGTTACCGAGTCGGTTACAATGGTAGGAGATCTACATATCCGTGTCGCCAAGCTTGCCTTCCACGCCAAGGAAAGTCCCATCCGGACACGGGGCGAAGTCTTCAATCTTGTATCTTCATAGTCTTGGAGTCGGCCGTGATGATAGTCCGGCTATCCGGACACCCCTAATCCGGGACTCCTTAGTAGCCCCGAACCAGGCTTCAATGGCGATGAGTCGGTAGCGTTGATTGTCTTCGACATTGCGGCGGGTTCTTCTCCAAATTCCATATACTTGTCGAATAGTGTCCGACTTCACGATAAATGCTGCGCTCCTTGGCTTCTCGCCCAATAATGGCCATCTTCACGTGTTTGAATGAATCACGAAGCAGGGTATTTTACACTTACCCCCTAGCTGCGCAAATGGGCTGCCTAAAAAGTGGCGAGGATCTAGATCTGAGTCACACCATCCCTCCTGCGAGCTTTCATCGGGCCTTGACCAAATCCCATTCCATCATGGGACAGTCAACACGGCTCCTCCTCTCGCTCCCAGCCCTCGGCTGGAAGTTGGGAGAGATGCTCGATCCCATAGCGAGCTAGTTATACTCAAGCCAAGGATTTCTTCCCGGCCTTCATGGTTCCAGTTCGAGCGGACTTGCCACCTACAAGGCGGAAAGCAAGCGGAGAGTGTCCCGATCCCTCTAAAGGAGAGAGGTATGCTTCATCTCTTATCTAGTAAGAGGACTGGATTTCCAATCCATCCGTTTCTCAGGGGCTCTTGGAGTTCTCGGCCTCGGTTGCACCACCTTACTCCTGCCTCCATCACGCACATCCAGCGGGCTTCGTGGCCCTTGCGAACTGTTCTTGGCGTCGAGGCTCATTTGAGACTATGGAAGAGATTATTCTGCCTAGTACCCCGTTCTTATGAGGGTCAATATATCAAGTTGGCGGAGCCAAGCTATGGCGCATCGCGGGACGGATACCTATCTGGAACCCCGAAGAAAGCGTCCGAGGCTGGCCTTGAATGGTTTTACATGGAGGGCGTCCATGGCGGATCCTGTTCGGATCGGCCTTCGGAGTTCAGCAATGATCCTCTGAAGAAGCGCCTAAGCTGGCGCCCTCGGAGCCCAGGAGGAAAATGGCCGGGATGTCCTCTATTTGATGAGGCGAATAAGATTGTTGGCTCATGCGGATTGACCATGATTGGAGTCATGGCAATCTGCATTATGAGGAGTGCAGCCGCTCTGTCTGAGGGCCACCCATGTGGGACTTCAGCAGGGAGGGCGATGCCACCGCCATGGCCGCAAAGGCGAGGATCGGTCACCGAACTGGTGAAGATCTTATGCGCCATGTATAAAGGAGAGGAGGATTTCCTCGCGTCAATCCTTGAAGGAGTTTTCTTGAATAATCCTCGAAGCTGGGTAAGCAAACATCTTTGCGACCTATCCGATCCATGTTCCGTGGTTAAATATCTCATTTCATGGTTTTGCGGGGAACTGCGCGGATTATGGAGAAGATACACAGCCCGTCCCACAACCCAGGATCGGGCGGTCCCTCGATCCAATCTCCGAAGAGGATCCGGATATAAAGGTGGAGTTGATCGGCGGGTGTTCTACCAACTTAGCATCGACAATGCTTTGGTTGCCATTACGGCTGATTACCGGAATACTTCTAGCCTCACGAGTGGCTGAGCCGAGATCCCAAAACCCTGATAATGACCTATCCATGCTTATTTTTTATCGCCGTATACCAATGGTGTTTCAGGGTACCTTCGAGGCGAGGAAGCGAGCCAGCGTGACTGGCTAACAAAGGCGGTCTTGGCCCATGAGCTAAAAAAAGTGCGGTCGGATCGAAACTCCGCCATAGCGGTATGGCGTGTCACCATACTCCCGGAGTTGATTCTGGAAGGCGTACTACTGCTGGTGCTCTTTTCGGAGAAAAGGCGCTCGCGGACTGAGTCGGAGAGGTTATAATCGAACCTTCACCGGCCAGGCTTCAAAGCGGGTCCGGAGGCTGAAGCGAGCACGAGGCGTCGTCGGATGCTCCTCGACGAGAGGATGCCGACAGGTTGTCCGCCACCAACTCCGAGGTGGAGGCGCCTTGAATCACGGCGCCGGCCGGACAGTTCTTCGTGGCGCATGTTTCTCCCAAGGGCCTTGAATGCCTTCGATTAGGAGATCGCACCTCTGTGCCGCTCAAGATGGTCTAGCGAGCCACGGAGCGGTATGTAAGGACATCTGGTGAAAATTTGTGATTATATATGCGGTGGCCCGAGACTTAAAATAGTTAGAATAACTTATTTAAGGATCATTTATTATCTGAGGATCTTCGAGAAAAGAATACCCGACTGTCCCGGGGCTTGAAAGTGCAAGGCCCAACTTGAGGCCGCACTAGCACGCTATAGGGGAGCCACAAAGACCCCTCTGGTATTATACGCTTTAAAAGATAAATAGTTTATGAAGTGCGGCGGGTGCGTAAATCGACAAAATATTGCAGATGGCGCGGACTAGATCCGGACAAGCAGCAGCTCTTCGCCCGGCTAAAGGGGCGAGGCGTGCTTACGAGGTGTGGCGGGAAAAATAACCTTCAAGGCGCCAACACCAAGCTGGGTGAGGAACTAAAGGATGATCGTGCCCGGTTATGCGACTCCGTAAGGAGAATCGGCGGCTTAGTCACGGCATTTTCAGTAAGTGCTTGGCGAACTTTGAAAGAGTTGACAGGAAGGCGACTAACATAAACATGTATGTAGGTTTGCTCACAGGTCGTCCGGAGGAGGAGATGCTCGAGTTCTTGGTGATCTTCTTCCCGAACTGCGTCAGCTACCTGAGAGAGTCCGGCGGTGATGGAAGGCATTGGTGGAGCCTTGTGGCCATCTATCTCCGTGCCGAAGGCATTGGGGAGCTGGCGAGGCGGCTTCAAGAACGCAATGCAGCGCTTCGGCTATGGAAGATATCGGCCTGCCGTCAAAGGCGCCGAGGAGGCACTGGGCCATGGTAAAGCAGCGATACTGAAGCTGACCCAAACCACATGGCGAGTCGGACTGTGGGGCGGATGGGATGGAGATCCTGTAAGCAGTGTCTGACCAAGTAGAATTGGCGCCAAGTATTCAACAAGATTGTAAATTAGATAGCCTATTAGATGGCATTGAGGAGGAATACAATGAGTGAGTTCACTATGTAAAAATATGACATGAAAAATGTCTTCTAGCGGATTGTAGATCGTTTGTCATAAGCGTACCTTTTCTCTTGACCTCGGACCCAATAGTGCAGGTGGGTCGAATACGCCATTAGTTATATAAGAACCGTGGTATGCATGGAGACAAGGCGTGGGGGTCATTGTTGCTGTGTCGAGAAAAGTGCCCAACTAGTTATGTTATATTACATGGGTAGTAAGAAACATCTTCGGGGAGAATAGTTCGTTAAGGGCTCCTTTACATGGGATGCATGCCCTAAAGTGCATGTCTGTCACAGCCCTAGAGCTTGCTTGTAACTAGTAGCATTGCATCCATGCATCATGTTTAATTTCCATGAAATTAGAAATGGGGATGATCAAGCCCTAGCACTAAAGCAATTCAAATAGGTTCAAATTCAAAATATTCTCAAAAACCCAAATTGGTTTGCAAAAATATTCATGATTAATGGAAAAAGTGAAACCCATATCCGGAGATGATGGATATTTTTCCAAGGCATTCTTGGATTTTGAATAAACCATATTGTATTTGAATTGGGGCATTTAAATACTATTAATATTTTTTAAATGCTCCAACAATTCTGAAAAAATAGTTAAGGGCCTCTGTAATAATTCATTTAATGCCCACAATTATTTTCAGGATTTATTTAAATGGTTTAGTATTTTACTAAACTAAAACAAAGCAGAAAATAGAAAGCAGAAATAAAGAAAGAGAGAGAAGGATTACGGCTTACCTAGCAGCCCACCTACGTTAGCGTTGACCCGGACCCAGCCTTTCCCCCTCGCTCGCTGGCCCGGTTGGTGGCCCACCCACCAACCGCCACGCCCGCTCGTCGCCTACCTCTGCCCGATGGCGGAGGAGGACTCTGGCGACCAGCCTTGACTCGCCACCTCCTCCCTTCCAGCCTGCTGGCTCCCCTCGGCCCGGGAGGCCACGCGCCTCCCGAACCCCCTCGTCCTCTTCCCTCTCTCCTGGACCCCATTTCCTCCTCTGCTCCCTCTCTCTCGCCCGGGACCCGGCGTCGCCGTCGCCGCCCCTCGCTGCCCTCGCGGCCCTGGCCACCCCTCGCCCTGCCCGGCTGGGCTCGGGAGCTCCGCCTCGACCTCCTCTTCCTCCCCACCAATCCACGGCCCTCCCAGGAGGCCTTTATTGACATCGTGGTCATCCCCAACCTTGGGCACCAGGCCCCTCGCCGTCGATCCGCGCACTCCGGCAGCCCTCGAGCCTTGACCCTCAAGCGGACTCACGGTGAGCCCAGTCGTTTCCCCTCTTCCCGACTCGTTCTCCCCCTCTAGCCACCATTCCCATCGTGACCCGAAACCGCTTGCCGCCTATGACCCGCCGCCCGGCGTGCCTCCGGCCACCCTAGTGGCCCGGCTGTCGTGCTCAACCTTCTCCCGTGCTGCATAGATCACGTGGGTGCCTCACCACGAGCCTCCCGGCCACCGTAGCGTCGACCCGAGCTCGCCCGAGGCTCGGCGACCACCTGCAGTCGGCGCTTGGTGGCGACTCCGGCCATCTTAGGCCCGGCCGCTGCCACTACTCGGCAGACGGCGCCCGCGTCACATAGGCGCCCTCGCCCGGCCATTTGAGTCATGGGAGGCTCCGCACCCCTCCGCCGTCTCTGGCTCCGCCGGCGGCGAGCAGAGTCAACTCCGGCAGAGTTGGCCGGGTTTGACCATGGGTTGACCTCCCGTGCGTCAGCGATGTGTGAGCCCTCCCCGACATTTAATTAGTATTAACAACACTAATTAACCTAGGTTAGTTAGCTAGTTAGTCGGTGACTAGTGGGCTGCCTAAGCAACTTAGTTAGAATTAACTTAAGACTAAATAAGCTGGGTTAAATAGTTGTGCCAGCGACACATGGGACCCACAGGTCAGGTTTGACCTGGGCGCCAGATTGACCTCGGCGTCACCTGACGTGGTCTTGTGCCATAATCATTTTACGGACTTAATTTAATTCGGAAATTTGAAAATGCCCTAAAATTTAATAAATCATAGAAATTCAACGTAACTCGGATGGAAATAATTTATATATGAAAAATGATCAGAAAAATATGAAGAATCTGTTTATGCCATGATCATGCATGTTTGAACAAGTTAACATCACTGAATAGGATGAATCATGATTAGGGTAATTTATGAAATAGCATTTGGAGTTGGAGTTCAACCTTGTTTGAATTCCACTTCAACTAACTTGGATTACTACTGCATTAGGTGAATTCAGTTCCTTAACATGCTCATGCATCATATATGTGCATTGCATTGATTGTGTTCTTTCTCAGTTACTGGTGTTTGTCCCCTCTCGGTAGACGATGTTCCGACGATTGTTCGATGACACCGATGAAGAACTATATTATCTTGAAGTGCCGAACAAGCAAAACCCCTTGTTCATTCCGATACAATCCCACTCTCTCGCTCCTGCTCTATTTTATTGCATTAGGACAACAACGATTCATGTGTTACTTGCTGCGGTAGCTGAACCCCTTGATCCTTTGCATGACTTGTCATTCCACGAGTAATTAGATGAAACCCACTAGCATGGTAGGAATTGTTTGAGCCATGTTGTGCCTACTCATTTATGCTTGTTTGTCATGCCTACTCTTGCTTAGAGTTGAGTCGGGTTACGATTCATCGGGAATGAATTGGAATTGTTATGAACATGTCCTATTGTGTGTGAGCTAAGTGTGTGAACACGATTTGGTAAAAATAGCGGTGAGAGGCCATGTAGGAGTACATGGTGGGTTGTCTCATTACAGCCGTCCTCGGGAACTGAGTTACGTGTTTGTGATCCATGATCTGATTACTACCACGCATTGGGCCCGAAACCAATGGACCCTCTCGGCTTCTTGACCACCCTTGTCCTCGGTCAGGGAGTTGCAAGTAGTTTACGGTGTTTGTAGCATCTTGGGGCCGCATAGCGCTGACCTTAGGGGTGGGTTGTGTTGCGGTAGGCACCATGTTGATGATGTACCGAGTGCCGTTTGGTATCTCGGGAACCCTGCACACATCGTTCGGGGCTGTATGGAAACCTCGGCGGACTCCTGCGGATGGAACCGAATAGGCGATAAACTGGACTAGGGACTTGAGTGTTTAGGTAGGCGTGGCCGACACCCCGTTGGGCTTCGCTTGAAGGTTGAGTACATGTGGTATAAGCTGGCGGTAAGTGGTGAGCGTGTGTGAAGAAGTACACCCTGCGGGGTTTAATATGATCTATTGAATAGCCGTGTCGTGGAAAGGACTTACGGGTTGCCTATATCGGTTCATAGACAAGTGAAAGTGGATACTCTAAAATCGCAAGATAGCGTGAGTGCTATGGATGGCGTTCTCGTGGGGAGGCGGGGCGGGTCCATAGTGGTGTATTGATATGGTGAATGTGTGGACTCGTGTGCATACCTCAAAGAGTTACTTGCGATCGTAGTTCAGGATAGCCACGAGTCAAAGCTGGCTTCTGCGGTCAAACTCCACCACCCCTTTTGATAATGATGCATATGTAGTTAGTTACGATGTAAGTCTTCTGAGTACAATTGTACTCACGTTTGCTTATTTTATGTTTTGCGCGAGAGGCGTCGGTCTAGCTAGTAGTTCCGCGTGGACTTGACGTTTAGCTTGTTACCTCAGCTACGATCTTGTGCCTCGGCGAGATCTGGTAGATAGTCGGGCTTCTCAGCCTTTTTCATTTATAGTTATGCATGCCGGACATGTTTAGCTTCGCTTGTGCTTTGACTTGTATGCTCGAGTGTTGGGTCATGGAACCCATGTTTGTAATATCTCGCTCTTGAACCTAATGAATAATATTTGAGTCGTAGAGTTATGTTGTGATGCCACGTCGTATTTACATATTGAGCATATTGTGTGTATGTTTGAAATGCTTGGTATGTGTGGATCCGACAAACTAGTTGTTTATCCTTGGCAGCCTCTCATATGGGAAATGTAGTCTCGTGCTTACGGCGATAGTAGTCGCTTCTACAGCCGGTTCACGAGTCCTGCTAGCCACCTCTGCTTGGACACTTACTGGCGGCATGTGTCTCCGCCGTTCCTATATACGTCCCTTGAAATGTCACCGCGGTATTGATTGAGTCTGTCTAGCCTGCTACAGCCGGGATACGAGTCACATTAGCCAGTGCTACAGCCCGAATATATCGTTGATGACCGACATGCTCGATGTGATTCATGTATACTGTCCCCATAGGTTAAGCGCGCTTTGGGTTCCACGACTAGCCATGTCGGCCGGGTTCTATGTCATATGGATGCTAGCGACACTATCATATCGTGAGCCAAAAGGCATAAGCGGTCCGGGCCATGGTAAGCGACACCGTGGGAATACCGTGCGTGAGGCATAAAGTGATATGATGTGTTACATGCTAGATCGGTGTGACTTAGGATCGGGGTCTGACAGCGTTGGTATCGAGCTGACTGCACTGTGGGATTACCAAGCCAAACTGGTGAAGTTGTGTCTAGAAATGCTTTAGCTATGTAAGGGAATTGATTGTGGGAGGAGCGTAAGGCTCTTTTTACTCCTTATACCTCATGGCCTTGATCAGAGTCATCCTCTTCTCTTCTCACGGGGCTTAAGAACTAGGCTTCTCATCTATCTATTAGGATGATGTGTTACTAATCCATAGACTTATAAGATTGTTGGTTTTAATCCCAGTTCAGTTCCTACTACTCTGTATGATAGCTGTTGATCTCGAATCTTGTTATGATGTTGTTGAGTGGTTATGCCACCCTTCTTGCAGGATGTCTCAAATCATTTTGAGCATTTACAGCCGTTATGCTGTCGAGTCATCCAGTCTCTAAATAGTCGATGCATTTGCAAATTCTTTCCTTTCGTTCCGATGACCTTTTGGTGAGAATAAGCACACTAATCGGTAAGTTGAGGTACTCTGTTGCCTCGACATATATGTTGGAACTATTATTATGACCCTAGGTGTTTAGGAAGTCACCTAGCAATTTAGCAATGCTTTTGTATCCCGAGTGTGATGATTCGGCCATCACTTTGAAAGCATCCGTGATGCCATTTAGTAGTAGGCATTCTACTCTCACGGTTTGAATCCGAGATTCATCCTACTTCATGTTGTTAGTATTTGCTAGTGCCTTTAGGATATTAGTAACCTTGCATTAGTCTTGAGGTCCGTGGTATTCTCCTTCTTCCAAATACCATGAACTAATTATGGCAGAAGTTCTTTTGAACCAAAGATCACAACTAGAGTGCTCTTGAGGAGTTCTCCATTCATAATTGTGAATCTGCGGTTCTACCTTTCGCATGGGTTATCCGGAAGAAATGTTGAACTTTGCTCGACATACTAATCCATGCCTCCATAACTCGAAAAATTATATGTTCCTTTGAGTTGTTCTCTTAGATGTCTTGACCTTCATCTATCAATTGATAGCCAGGGTAATTGTGCATTTGTGTTCATCGATCCTATTATTCTTGTGGTCCGTCAGCCATTCTATTCGGAATGACTAGGAGAAACAAACTCGAGCCTCATCCATATCTCTATTTGGGTCAAAGCGATTTGTATTCCACGAGATCAAAATGCCAACCCAGCTTTTGAGTCTGTTCCACACAGTGTTACCATCTTTATGTCAAGAATGTCATGAGAATTGCACCTTCTCTTATGAATTCTTGATGCGGTGATACTTCTACGCCATCATTGTTCATTCCTCGGTTCCGTGTTATGCAATTTGGAATGCCGACTAGTGAATGTGATGTGTGAAATCTATACTCCTAGTAACTCGTTGCTCGGTGGTTAATGGACAATATCCTCATTCTTAGCGTGTTGATTATTAAATCATCATCCTAAGATTGACCGTACTACCTAGTCCTTATTTCGGTGCACACTTGATTGATGAGTTAGGATTGTGTCAAGTCCTCACTCATTTGATCATATCGTCTTTCCTGAAAAGCAAGATTGTTCTCGAGCTTAGTAACATATGATGGGTCGTGACTTTCCAAATATCTTCTTGGAAGTGTTGCGGGTTGTTCCACTGTTATGTTGAGCTCGTGATCAAGTTGGTTCCTGTGGACCAGCCTTTCTCCAAGAATCTGTGTTGGATATCCACTGAGCTAGTTGGTTAAGCTAGACAATAACTTGGAGAGTTGGAAGATAAAAGCTTGCCTAACCTAGATTCGATCCAAGGGATATTCTTGTGTAGTGTGTGTTGAAGAAGATGATATCTTCATCGATTGGTCCCTGTGATCAGTTGCTGGATCTATTGTCCTATCAGCCCTTTTGACTTGAGTGTGGGCAATCGTCAAGTCAAATCAGAACCAACGATATGCGTAATGTGGTCTTACTCGTAGTTGATCCCTTGAGCATACACCATTACATCTTTAGTCGACCAATGCTATCAGCGTGTTCACATGATGGTGGAAGTCGATGATATGGAAATTCCGATGAGTTCTTTGTTGAGCCCATCGGTAGCATTTTGTCTCCCCATGAGTCATGTTGAACATCAACCTAGTGTTGGAAACTTGTGTAAGCATTTCTTAGTGTTTAGTTCATGAAGCATATGTTTGGAAAGAAAGTAGTGACTTCCTCTAGTTCATGTGCATCGATGTAAGTTGCGCCATGAACTTGAGAAAGTTTGTTTTGCCTCTGTGGAATCATCCCAAGTCCGTCATGCATGTGCAAAGTATTCTATGGTTTGATGGACTGATCATCTTCATTCCATATGTATCCCTAGCACCCCAAAGCCACTGATTGATTTGTTCAAGTAAAGGGGTTCTTCCATAGAGCTAATCATGACTTATGTTAAGACTTGATATCCTCGATGATGGTTCCCCACGAACTTCGGTAGTGTTTTATTATAAGACTACCATGTGGTCATGCTTGTCTAGGACAACGTGTTCACATGTTTGTATCAAAACCAGCTCATGTTTTGGAGCTTGCTATAAGTAGTTCATATCCGAGAATCTCATAGCGCCATCTCGTCGAATTGTGTTGCAACCCTTCCTTTTCGGACATGATGAGTCAAAATATCCTAACACCAACCAGATCTGAATCTCGAGGCAGATATGATGGTTGGAACATTCAACATTGCATTTCGTTCCCAGCTTGCACCGTCCTTGTGCCATTTCACTATGGGCTGCCTTCTTAGTAATTCTTGTCTAGGATCATCCTCAAAGTGGACTTACCATGGGTCCCATCCATCTCCGATGATAAGCAAAATCATCCATTCGTTGTCTTCAACAAGGTAGTCTACATCATCCATTCTAGTCGAGTGTACCATTTCCTTGCACTCCACCAAATGATCGTTGTGAATTGCCTTAGGCTGGTATAAAGAGTTTCAATGATCTCTATATCAAAAGTAATTCTTTTTGCCACTTAAAGAATAGCTCTTTGCGTCACATTTTTCGAGGTGCCCGTTCACGGGATCATGGTAAATATTCTTAGCCACCTTGACACCATCCATCATCTTTCTAAGCATGGAATTGTTGCCACTAATCAAACCTCGTTGTTGTTCTTCCATCCCTCTCGATATGTTTTGTGTCTCAACTCGAGATATGTCACCGTCTCGGTCCGTGAGTCGATCATGTTTACTTGATCTTAAGTGAAGATCGAATCATGTAGGGTTTCCCCTTCTTTACATTGGCGTGTCGGTGAAGACCTCGAAAGCAAGGGCGTCAAGACTAAGATGATGGAATGAATCAACATCTTCGAGAAAGGCAAATGGATCATGAAGATTGTGATAGTTGTGACTCCCCTTTTCCTCTTACCTCACGTCTTGAATCTCGGGGCGAGATTCTTGTTTAGTGGGGGTGAGTTGTCACAGCCCTAGAGCTTGCTTGTAACTAGTAGCATTGCATCCATGCATCATGTTTAATTTCCATGAAATTTGAAATGGGGATGATCAAGCCCTAGCACTAAAGCAATTCAAATAGGTTCAAATTCAAAATATTCTCAAAAACCCAAATTGGTTTGCAAAAATATTCATGATTAATGGAAAAAGTGAAACCCATATCCGGAGATGATGGATATTTTTCCAAGGCATTTTGGATTTTGAATAAACCATATTGTATTTGAATTGGGGCATTTAAATACTATTAATATTTTTAAATGCTCCAACAATTCTGAAAAATAGTTAAGGGCCTCTGTAATAATTCAGTTAATGCCACAATTATTTTCAGGATTTATTTAAATGGTTTAGTATTTTACTAAACTAAAACAAAACAGAAAATAGAAAACAGAAATAAAGAAAGAGAGAAGGATTACACGGCTTACTTGGCAGCCCACCTACAGCGTCGGGCCCGGCCCGGCCTTTCCCCCCTCTCGCTCGCTGGCCCGGTTGGTGGCCCAGCCCACAACCGCCACGCCGCTCGTCGCCTACCTCTGCCCGATGGCGGAGGAGGAACCTGGCGACCATGCGAGCTTCGCCACCTCCTCCCTTCCGGCTGCCTCGCTCCCCTCGGCCCCGGAGGCGCCACGCGCCTCCCGAACCCCTCGTCCTCTTCCCTCTCTCCTGGACCCCATTTCCTCCTCTGCTCCCTCTCTCTCGCTTGGGACCCGGCGTCGCCCGTCGCCGCCCTCGCTGCCCTCGCGGCCACCAGCCACCCCTGCGCCACCCGGGCTCGGGGAGCTCCGCCTCGACCTCCTCTTCCTCCCCACCAATCCACGGCCCTCAGGAGTCCACCTTTATTGACATCGTGGTCATCCCCAACCTTGGGCACCCAGGCCCCTCGCCCGTCCGGTCGCGCCTCCGGCAGCCCTCGAGCCTTGACCCTCAAGCGGACTCACGGTGAGCCCCAGTCGTTCCCCCTCTTCCCACTTCGTTCTCCCCTCTAGCCACCATTCCCATCGTGGCCGAAACCCTTGCCGCCTATGGCCGCGCGCCGGCGTGCCTCCGGCCACCTAGTGGCCCGGTGTCGTGCTCAACCTTCTCCCAGCGCTGCATAGATCACGTGGGTGCCTGCAACGAGCCTCCCGCCACCGTGGCGTCGACCCCGAGCTCGCCGAGCTCCGGCGACCACTGCAGTCGGCGCCGATGGCGACTCCGGCCATCTTGGCCCAGCCGCTGCCACTACTCGGCAGCAGACGGCGCCCGCGTCACATAAGCGCCCTCCGCCCGGCCATTTGGTGCATGGGAGGCTCCCGCACCCCTCCGCCGTCTCGCTCCGCCCGGCGGCGAGCAGCAGGTCAACTCCGGCGAGTTGGCCGGGTTTGACCATGGGTTGACCTCCCCGTGCGTCAGCGATGTGTGGGCCCTCCACGACATTTTAATTAGTATTAGCAACACTAATTAACCTAGGTTAGTTAGCTAGTTATTTGACTAGTGGGTGACCCAAAGCAACAGTTAGAATTAACTTAAGACTAAATAACTGGGTTAAATAGTTGTACCTTGACGACGCGGGACCCACAGGTCAGATTTTGACCTGGGAAGCGCCAGTTGACCTCTTGGCGTCACCACGGCGTGGTCTTGGCCGCCATAATCATTTTGGACTTAATTTAATTCAGGAAATTTGAGAAAATGCCCTAAACTTTAATAAATCATAGAAATTCAACAGTAACTTTCGTATGGAAATAATTTATATATGAAAATGATCAGAAAAATATGAAGAATCTGTTTATGCCATGATCATGCATGTTTGAACAAGTTAACATCACTGAATAGGATGAATCATGATTAGGGTAATTTATGAAATAGCATTTGGAGTTGGAGTTCAACCTTGTTTGAATTCCACTTCAACTAACGGATTACTACTGCATTAGGTGAATTCAGTTCCTTAACATGCTCATGCATCATATATGTGCATTGCATTGATTGTGTTCTTTCTCGATTCTTGGTGTTTGTCCCCTCTCGGTGAGCGATGTTAAGCGATTGTTCGATGACACGATGAAGAACTATATTATCTTGAAGTGCCGGGCAAGCAAAACCCCTTGTTCATTCGATACAATCCCACTCTCTCGCTCCTGCTCTATTTTATTGCATTAGGACAACATCGATTCAGCATTACTTGCTGCGGTAGCTGAACCCCTTGATCCTTTGCATGACTGTCAGCCATAGGGAGAGAAGAGGAAGGGCGGCCGGGCAGGCGCGCGCCCTCCCTCTGGTCGATATGACAAGGAGGCCCCCTTCCTTCCCTCCCCAATCTAATCCAACTAGGAAGGGGAGTCCTACTCCGTGGGAGTAGGACTCCTCGCACGCCTCCCTAGGGCGGCCGCACCTTGCTCCTTTATATCACGAGCGGGGGCACCCATGGCCTACAAGTTGATCTACGTGATCGTTCCTTAGCCGTGTCGGTGCCCCCTTCCACCATATTCCACTTGGTCATATAGTCGCGAGGCTTAGGCGAAGCCCTGCGCCGTGAAAGTCATATTAATCGCGGAGCTTAGGCGAAGCCCTGCGTCGGTGGAGCATCATCATCGTCACCACGTCGTCTTGCGGAACTCATCGGCAGCTGCTGGATGGGCGAGGATCGTCATCGAACTGAGCGTGTGCGAGAACTTCGGAGGTGCGTCGTTCGGTGCTTGGATCGGTCGGATCGTGAAGGCGTGCGACTACATCAACAGCGTTGTTATAACGCTTCCGCTTCGGTCTACAGTGCGTGGACGGACCTCTCCTCGTTGCTATGCCATCACCATGGTCTTGCGTGTGCGTGGAAATTTTTAAATTACTCGTTCCCCAACATTTGGATATCCAATTGTGACAGGGCTCGGATCTTGGCTGGGTTTGCTTCAATTCCTCTACGGATACAATGAAGCCCAAGAGCTTTCCCGTGCGCCAATGCATTTTACTGGGTTGAGCTTAATGTCATATGTTAGGAGATTATCGAATGTGAGCCTCAAGTAAATCTACTAGAGTTTGATGCTTGCTTTTAACGACCACGTCTCGTATGCCTCCACTGTTTTGCCGATCTGTTTTGCGGACATATACGAATCATGCGGCTGATATGTTGCGAAACATTTTTGAGCGGAAGGCATTGTGTTGAAGCGAATGGGCCGTATGGAGTGATGATGCGTTGCAGCTTGGTCGGGCTCTGCCATCTTAATTTGGTGGTAGCGGGTATCGTCGAGAAAGACAATGAATTGTGTCCTCATTAGTGTCGATGATTTGATCAATGCGGGGGAGGAAGGGATCCTTTGGGCAAACCTTGTTGAGGTCCTTGAAATCGGCCTTGGTAGAATTTTTCCTTCTTTGGTACCATCACTAGGTTTGCTAGCGTCAGGATGTTTTATATCTACGATGAATCCGGCCTCCAATAGTTTGGCTAGCTCCTCTCTAGAATCATCTCTTTGGTTGGAGAAAGCGCAGAAACTGTTTGGTAGCTTGAATCCTTTTAGGATGTTTGGCTGTGCTTTCGACCAGCGGCGTTGGATTCTGGCATGTCCAAAGGGTGCGAGCAAAAATGTCCCAATTTTCGTGTAGGAATTCTCTTAGTCGCGGTGTCTACATCAGGATTTAATTGTGCCCGATGGAGCCCGTTTTGGTAGGTCCATTGGATGGACTTGGAATTTGACTATTTAGTCCGCTGGTTTGAAGAAGTGGATTTGGATCTCTTATCAGTATCGCGCCGTCCCTATTCATCGTGGGCTGGCGCAGTGAGTTCCCTCGGCGCTAGGGCTTGAGATAGTGCCTCAAGGGCGGTCGGTTGTCTTATTTTGGTAGCGAGTGCTATGTAAAGTCACTGCAAAAGTAATGATTCAGTTGGGCCGGGCATTTTGAGCTTCATGTACCCATAATGGGGTATAGCTTGAAAAATTGTGAATGCCTCTCGCCCTAATAGGCGTGGTATCCGCTGCTGAGCAGGGCCACTTGGAATGTGACTTCCTCGGACACCTGTAGTTATCCGGTGTGCGAACACCACATCGGTGTGATTTTTTTCTGGCGTGCTTCAGTGAGGGATTATTCCTCTAAAGGTTGTGTTGCCGCTCAATGCGGCTCAGATCTATCTCATTTTGGTTTCCTCGTAAATGAGGTTCAATCCGCTGCCACCATCCATGAGTACCTTTGTAGGAAAGCAATCCACTATCGGGCCGAGGACCAATGCGGTGGCCTCGGGCTGTTGAATTTAGGTTAAATCCAGCTTTAAAGGTAATAGGTGTCCTCCATGGGTTTATTGTTGCTACTTGTAGACTTGGCGAGGCCTACGGTGTTCGTTCGCATATTATTTGAGCGAAGTCTAGAAGACTGTCCGTCTGGTATCCTTGGGTTGGTGCTCTAGAGCTAAACTCTTAGCTACTTACCACTGTAGTAGTATAACATGCTCTAAGGCTATGAGTTGGAGTGGCGCCCTCTGATATGAATTTTACAGGTCCATTGAGCCATCCCTCACTACGGTTCCATGCCTATAGAGGTTTTGCTTTTGGTATTTAACCAGGTGCTGGCGATGATGCACCCTTTTATTTATTTGAGTTGTATTCAAGGCGGATTGTCCCAAAATCTTGATTCGGTTTTTCGGTATTTCCATACTTTGATTTTCGTACTATAATTGCAAATGCAAAAGCGTGTAATGTCGATGACTTATAGCGTTTAGGATCCCGTTGTCCGGCAATTGTTGCTGAATAATGAGATTACGTCCTCCTCGCGGAGTCCTTTATCTTGTCCATAACTAGGAGAATCATGATAATGGTGTCTGTTTCTGCGGGCTCTCACGAATTTGAGATAGGTCTCTTATGTTTGGGTGGCGGGTGGAATTAAATCTGGGACATGTCCCCGAAACTTAAGGGCCGAGGAGCTTCGAACTTGGAAGCTTGGATTCTTGGATGTTGTCCAATGAATCTAGCCCATTGCGACTTTAGGTTCGGGGCTTGGTGGCGTCCTCTCCTCCGGCGGGAATCCGGCATGGAGGATTAGGAATCGGGACGTGGCTAGTCCTTAAGATAGAAGAAGGGTCGCCGTGTTGTTCCTCCACCACAGCAACATGGTGGGTAACACAGGAAGTTAATCTCTCTTAGATCGGTTTAAGCCCAATCGATCATAGTCATGGCGACTCCCGGCGGCGTCTCACGATCCAAGAGCTCGTTTAAGGAAAGAGCTCATCGGATCTAACTGCTTTCGATGAACTACGAGTTAACATGAAGATTGCTTTGATGACCCAGAAGTCATCGTCGGTAGCGGCGAGCAGGCGGTCATAAGAAAACCGCCTAGCGGGGAGTTTGGCCGATAGCCAAAGCTTCTTTAGCAACAGTCCGTCTTTAAAGGCGGGATGAAACATCCTTCTGCGGAAGCGACGGAGGAACTCTCAATGAAAGCACCAATGATTGTCAAAACGGCGGATCTCGAGTAGGGGTCTCGGCTATGCGTCTGGCGGATGGTAACGAGGAGACAAGGCGATGTTTTACCCAGGTGTCGGGTGTCAAAACGGCGGATCTCGGTAGGGGTCCCGAACTGTGTCTCTGGCCGGATGGTAACGGGGAGACAAGGGACGATGTTTTTACAGGTTGGGGCCCTCTCGATGGAGTAATACCCTACTCATGCTTGATTAATATTGATGATATGGGTAGTACAAGGTAGATCTACCACGAGATCAAGGAGGCTAAACCCTAGAAGCTAGCCTATGGTATGATTGTTGTTCTGTCCTGGACTAAAACCCTCCGGTTTATATAGACACGAGATAGGTTAGGGTTACCAGTGGTTACAATGGTAGGAGATCTACATATCCGTGTCAAAAGCTTGCCTTCCGCAAGAGAAAGTCCCATCCAGGACACGGGGCCGAAGTCTTCAATCTTGTATCTTCATAGTCTTGGAGTCGGCCGTGATGATAGTCGGCTATCCGGACACCCCTAATCGGGACTCCTTAGTAGCCCCGAACCAGGCTTGTGACGATGGTGGTAGCGTTGATTGTCTTGACATTGCGGCGGGTTCTTCAAATTCCATATACTTGTGAATAGTGTCCGACTTCGATAAATGCTAAGCTCCTTGGCTTCTCGTATGTGGCCACCTTCGTGTTTGAATGAATCACGAAGCCAGGGTATTTTACACTTACCCCCTAGCTGCGCAAATGGCTGCCTAAAAAAGTGGCGAGGATCTAGATCTGGTCACACCATCCCTCCTAGAGAGCTTTCATCGGGCCCTGACCAAATCCCATTCCATCGAGGGCCGATCAACACGGCTCCTCCTCTCGCGCTCAGCCCTCAGCACGGAAGTTGGGAGAGATGCTCAGTCCCATAGCGAGCTAGTTATACTCCAAGCCAAGGATTTCTTGACCTTCATGGTTGGTTCGAGCGGACTTGCCCTACAAAGGCGGAAAGCAAGCGGAGAGTGTCCCGATCCCTCTAAAGGAAGAGGTATGCTTCATCTCTTATCTAGTAAGAGGACAGATTTCAATCCATCCGTTTCTCAAGGCTCTTGAGTTCTCGGCCTCAGTTGCACCACCTCCTGCCTCCATCCACACGCACATCAGCGGGCTTCGTGGCCCCTCTGGCTGTTCTTAGGCGTCGAAGCTCATTTCAGACTATGGAAGAATTATTACCTAGTACCCGTTCTTATGAGGGTCAATACATCAAGTTGGCGGAGCCAAGCTGGCGCATCGCCCGGAGGCCAGGATACCTATGGAACCCCGAAAGCGTCGGGCAACCGGAGGATGGATCTCCGGAGTTCATGATCCTCTGAAGCGCCCTGGCGCCCTCGAACCCGGAGGAAAGGATGTCCTCTATTTGATGGAGAATAAGATTGTTGGCTCATGCGGATTGACCATGATTGGAGTCATGGCAATCTGCATTATGAGGAGTGCAGCCGCTCTGTCTGAGGCCACCATGTGGGACTTCAGCAGGGAGGGCGATGCCACCCGCCACGGCCGCAAGGGCGAGGATCGGTCACCGAACTGGTGAAGATCTTATGCGCCATGTATAAAGGAGGAGGAGGATTTCCTCGTCAATCCAACGAAGGAGTTTTCTTGAATAATCCTCGAAGCTGGGTAAGCAAACATCTGCGACCTATCCGATCCATGTTCCGTGGTTAAATATCTCATTTCATGGTTTTTGCATGAACTGCGCGATTATGGAAGATACACACAGCCCGTCCCACAACAAGGATCGGGCGGTCCCTCGATCAATCTCCGAAGAGGATCCGGATATAAAGGTGGAGTTGATCGCGGGGTGTTCTACCAACTTAGCATCGACAATGCTTTGGTTGCCATTCTGACTGATTACGGAATACTTCTAGCCTCACGAGTGCTGAGACGAGATCCCAAAACCCGATAATGACCTATCCATGCTTATTTTTATCTAGTATACCAATGGTGTTTCACGAGGTACCTTGAGGCGAAGCCAGCGCATGGCTAACAAGGCAGTGCTTTATGATCTAAAAAAGTCGGTCCGGATCGAAACTCCGCGCAGCGGTATGGCGTGTCACCATACTCGGATTGATTCACGGAAGGCGTACTAACGCTGGTGCTCTTTCGGGAGAAAGCGCTGGCAGGTAGTCGGAGGTTATAATCGAACCTTCACGGCCGGCTTCAAAGCCGGGTCGGAGGCTGAAGCGAGCACGAGGCGTCGTCGGATGCTCCTCCGGCAGAGGATGCCGACAGGTTGTCCGCCACCAACTCCGAGGTGGGCGCCTTGAATCAGGCGCCGCGGAGCGGTTCTTCGTGGCGCATGTTTCTCCCAAGGCCTTGAATGCCTTGATTAGGAGATCGCACCTCATGCCGCTCAAGATGGTCTGGCAGCCACGGAGCGGTATGTAAAGGACATACTGGTAAGAAAATTTGCGATTATATATGCGGTAGCCCCGAGACTTAAAATAGTTAGAATAACTTATTTAAGGATCATTTGTTATCTGAGATCTTCTGAAAGAATACTGGTGTCCCGGGGCTTGAAAGTGCAAGGCCCAACTTGAGGCCGCACTAGCACTTCTAGGGGGCACAGACCCCCTACGGTATTATCGCTTTAAAAGATAAATAGTTTATGAAGTCGGCGGGTGCGTAAATCAACAAAAATATTGCAGATGGCGCGGACTAGATCCGGACAAGCAGCAGCTCTTGCGCAGGCTAAAGGCGGCGGGCGTGCTACGAGGTGTGGCAGGAGAAAAACCTTCAGGCGCCAACACCAAGCTGGGTGAGGAACTAAGGATGATCGTGCCCGGTTATGCCGACTCCGTAAGGAGAATCGGCGGCTTAGTCACGGCATTTTCAGTAAGTGCTTGGCGAACTTTGAAAAGTTGACAGGAGGCGACTAACATAAACATGTATGTAGGTTTGCTCACAGGTCGTCCGGAGGAGGAGATGCTCAGTTCTTCGGTGATCTTCTTCCCAGCTGCGTCAGCTACTGACAATCCGGCGGAGGTGATGGAAGGCATTGGTCGAGCCTTGTGCCATCTATCTCCGTGCCCGAAGCATTGGGGAGGCGGGAAATGACTTCGAACCTTGGCGCTTCCGGCTATGGAAGATATCGGCCTGCCGTCAAAGGCGCCGAGGCACAGGGCCATGGTAAGCGCGAGTACCAGCTGACCCAAACCACATGGCGAGTCGGACCTGTGGGGCGGATGGGATGGAGATCCTGTAAGCTTAGTGTATGCGGCCAAGTAGAATTGGCATAAGTATTCCCAACAGATTATGATTAGATAGCCTATTAGATGGCATTGAGGAGGAATACAATGGTGAGTTCACTATGTAATATGACATGAAAAATGTCTTCTAGCGGATTGTAGATCGTTTGTCATAGCGTACCTTTTCTCTTGACCTCGGACCCAATAGTGCAGGTGGGTCAGACTCTGCCCATTGTTATATAAGAACCGTGGTATGCATGGAGACAAGCGTGAGGGGTCATTGTTGCTATGTCAGAAAAGTGCCCAACTAGTTATGTTATATTACATGGGTAGTGAAACATCTTCGGGGAGAATAGTTCCGTTAAGGGCTCCTTTATTTGGGATGCATGCCCTAAAGTGCATGCACACATCCAGCCCTAGAAACTTCTTGTAACTAGTAGCATTGCATCCATGCATCATGTTTAATTTCCATGAAATTAGAAATGGGGATGATCAAGCCCTAGCACTAAAGCAATTCAAATAGGTTCAAATTCAAAAATATTCTCAAAAACCCAAATTGGTTTGCAAAAATATTCATGATTAATGGAAAAAGTGAAACCCATATCCGGAGATGATGGATATTTTTCCAAGGCATTCTTGGATTTTGAATAAACCATATTGTATTTGAATTGGGGCATTTAAATACTATTAATATTTTTTAAATGCTCCAACAATTCTGAAAAATAGTTAAGGGCCTCTGTAATAATTCATTTTACAATTATTTTCAGGATTTATTTAAATAGTTTAGTATTTTACTAAACTAAAACAAAAGAAAATAGAAAACAGAAATAAAGAAAGAGAGAAGGATTACGGCTTACCTAGCAGCCCACCTACGGCGTTGGACCCGTGGCCCCCTCTCGCTCGCTGGCCCGGTTGGTGGCCCAGCCACCAACCGCCACGCCAGCTCGTCGCCTACCTCTGCCGGTGGGGAGGACTTCGGCGACCCGCCGACTCCACCTCCTCCTTCAGCCTGCTGGCCCCTCGGCCCGGGAGGCATGCCCTCCCGAACCCCCTCGGTCTCCCTCTCTCCTGGACCCCATTTCCTCCTCTGCTCCCTCTCTCTCTGCTGGGACCCGGCGTGCCGTCATGCCCCTCGCTGCCCTCGCGGCCTGACCACCCCTCATACCTTGGCTCAGGGGCTCCGCCCACCTCCTCTTCCTCCCAATCCACGGCCCTCCAGTCCTTTATTGACATCGTGGTCATCCCCAACCTTGGGCACCAGGCCCCTCATGGTCGATTCGCGCACTCCGGCAGCCCTCGAGCCCACTGACCCTCAAGCGGACTCACGGTGAGCCAGTCGTTCCCCCTCTTCCCGACTCGTTCTCCCCTCTAGCCACCATTCCCATCGTGGCCAGAAACCCGCCGCCTATGACCCCGCCCGGCGTGCCTCGGCCACCCTAGTGGCCGGCTGTGTGCTCAACCTTCTCCCGTCTGCATAGATCCGTAGGTGCCTCCACGAGCCTCCCGGCCACCGTGGCGTCGACCCGAGCTGCCAGAGCTCGGCGACCACCACAGTCGGCCCAGTGGCGACTCCGGCCATCTTAGGCCAGCCGCTGCCACTACTCGGCAGACGGCGCCCGCGTCACAAACGCCCTCCGCCGGCCATTTGGTCATGGAAGGCTCCGCACCCTCACGCCGTCTCTGGCTCCATGGCGGCCCAGGTCGCTCAGCCCGGTGGCGGGTTTGACCATGGGTTGACCTCCCGTGCGTCACTGATGTGGGCCACTCCCCGACATTTAATTAGTATTAGCTTAACTAATTAACCTGGTTAGTTAGCTAGTTAATCAGACTAGTGGGCTGACCCCACAAACAACTTAGTTAGAATTAACTTAAGACTAAATAAGCTGGGTTAAATAGTTGTACTTGCTTGACACATGGGACCCACAGGTCAGGTTTGACTGGGCGCCAGTTGACCTGCGGCGTCACGGCGTGGTGCGGCATATAATCATTTTACGGACTTAATTTAATTCGGAAATTTCAGAAAATGCCCTAAAATTTAATAAATCATAGAAATTCAGCGTAACTTCGGATGGAAATAATTTATATGAAAAATGATCAGAAAAATATGAAGAATCTGTTTATGCCATGATCATGCATGTTTGAACAAGTTAACATCACTGAATAGGATGAATCATGATTAGGGTAATTTATGAAATAGCATTTGGGTTGGAGTTCAACCTTGTTTGAATTCCACTTCAACTAACTTGATTACTACTGCATTAGGTGAATTCAGTTCCTTAACATGCTCATGCATCATATATGTGCATTGCATTGATTGTGTTCTTTCTCGATTCTGGTGTTTGTCCCCTCTCGGTGAGCGATGTTCGTGATTGTTCGATGACACCGATGAAGAACTATATTATCTTGAAGTGCCGAACAAGCAAAACCCCTTGTTCATTCGATACAATCCCACTCTCGCTCCTGCTCTATTTTATTGCATTAGGACAACATCGATTCAAGCTGTTACTTGCTGCGGTAGCTGAACCCCTTGATCCTTTGCATGACTGTCATTCCGATGATTAGATGAAACCCACTAGCATGGTAAATTGTTTTGAGCCATGTTGTGCCTACTCATTTATGCTTGTTTGTCATGCCTGCTCTGCTTAGAGTTGAGTCGATGCATTCATCGGGAATGAATTGGAATTGTTATGAACATGTCCTATTGTGTGTGAGCTAAGTGTGTGAACACGATTTGGTAAAAGTAGCGGTGAGAGGCCATGTAGGGTACATGGTGGGTTGTCTCATTGCAGCCGTCCTCGAGGAACTGAGTTCGTGTTTGTGATCCAAATCAGATTACTACCACGCATTGGGCCGAAACCAATGGACCTCTCGGCTTCTTGACCACCTTGTCCTCGGTCAGGGAGTTGCAAGTAGTTTACGGTGTTTGTAGCATCTTTGGGGCCGCATAGGCTGACCTTAGGGGTGGGTTGTGTTGCGGTGACACCGTGTCTTGATGTACGAGTGCCGTTTGGTATCTCGGAACCCCTGCACACATCGTTCGGGCTGTATGGAAACCTCGGCGGACTCCTGCGGATGGAACCCGAATAGGCGATAAACCTGGACTAGGGACTTGAGTGTTTAGGTAGGCCGTGGCCGACACCGTTAGGCTTCGCTTGAAGGTTGCGGTACATGTCGTGTGGCAATGGTAAGTGGTGAGCGTGTGTGAAGAAGTACACCCTGCGGGGTTTAATATGATCTATTAGAATAGCCGTGTAATAGTGGAAAGGACTTACGGGTTGCCTATATCAGTTCATAGACAAGTGAAAGTGGATACTCTAAAATCGCAAGATAGCGTGAGTGCTATGGATGGCGTTCTCGTGGGGAGGCGGGAGGCGGGTCCATAGTGGTGTATTGATATGGTGAATGTGTGGACTGGTGTATACCTCAAAAGAGTTACTTGCGATCGTAGTTCGGAGATAGCCACGAGTCAAAGCTGGCTTGCTGCGTCAAACTCCACCACCTTTTGATAATGATGCATATGTAGTTAGTTACGATGTAAGTCTTCTGAGTACAATTGTACTCACGTTTGCTTATTTTATGTTTTGAGAGAGGCGTCGGTCTATTAGTAATTCACGTGGACTTGACGTTTAGCTTGTTACCTCAGCTGATCTTGTGCCCTCAGGGATCGCAGTAGATAGTCGGGCTTCTCAGCCTTTTTCATTTATAGTTATACGTACGGACATGTTAAGCTTCGCTTGTGCTTTGACTTGTATGCTTTCTGAGTGTTGGGTCATGGAACCCATGTTTGTAATATCTAGCTCTTGAACCTAATGAATAATATCTGAGTCGTAGAGTTATGTTGTGATGCCCGTCGTATTACATATTGAGCATATTGTGTGTATGTTTGAAATGCTTGGTATGTGTGGGATCAGGCAAACTAGTTGTTTATCCTTGGCAGCCTCTCATATGGAAATGTAGTCTAGTGTACGGCGATAGTAGTCGCTTCTGGCCGGTTCACGGAGCCTTATTAGCACTCTGCTTGGACACTTGATTGGCGGGCATGTGTCTTCGTTCCTATATATGCATCCTTGAAATGTCACCTTGGTATTATTGAGTCTGTCTAGCACCTACAGCCGGGATAAGTCTGTTGTGATGCTACAGCCGAATATATCGTTGATGCCGACATGCCGATGTGATTCATGTACTGTCCCCATAGGTTAGCGCCGCTTTGGGTTCCACGACTAGCCATGTCGGCCGGGTTCTATGTCATATGGATGCTAGCGACACTATCATATCGTGAGCCAAAAGGCATAAGCGGTCCGGGCCATGGAAGGCGACACCGTGGGAATACCGTCGTGTGAGGCATAAAGTGATATGATGTGTTACATGCTAGATCGGTGTGACTTAGGATCGGGGTCGACAGCGTTAGTATCGAGCCTGTTACTGTAGGATTACCAAGCCAATGGTCAGTTGTGTCAAATGCTTTAGCTATGTAAGGAATTGATTGTGGGAGGGCAGTAGGCTCTTTTTACTCCTTATACCTCATGGCCTTGATCAGAGTCATCCTCTTCTCTTCTCTGGGGCTTGAAGAACTTCTCATCCATCTATTAGGATGATGTGTTACTAATCCATAGACTTATAAGATTGTTGGTTTTAATCTGATTCAGTTCCTACTACTCTGTATGATAATGATGATCTCGAATCTTGTTATGATGTTGTTGAGTGGTTATGCCACCCTTCTTGCAGGATGTCTCAAATCATTTTGAGCATTTATGAATTATGCTGTCGAGTCATCCCAGTCTCTAAATAGTCGATGCATTTGCAAATTCTTTCCTTTCGTTCGATGACCTTTTGGTGAATAAGCACACTGTCGGTAAGTTGAGAATACTCTGTTGCCTCGACATATATATTGGAACTATTATTATGACCCTAGGTGTTTAGGAAGTCACCTAGCAATTTAATGCTTTTGTATCCCGATTGTGATGATTCGACCATCACTTTGAAAGCGTCCGTGATGCCATTTAGTAGTAGGCATTCTACTCCTGGGTTTCTGAATCCGAGATTCATCCTACTTCATGTTGTTAGTATTTGCTAGTGCCTTTAGGATATTAGTAACCTTGCATTAGTCTTCGAGGTCCGTGGTATTCTCCTTCTTCCAAATACCATGAACTAATTATGGCGGAAGTTCTTTTGAACAAAAGATCACAACTAAGTGCTCTTGAGGAGTTCTCCATTCATAATTGTGAATCGCAGTTCTACCTTTCCATGGGTTATCCGGAAGAAATGTTGAACTTTGCTCGACATACTAATCCATGCCTCCATAACTCGAAAAATTATATGTTCCTTTGAGTTGTTCTCTTAGATGTCCGACCTTCATCTATCAATTGATAGGAGTAATTGTGCATTCGTGTTCATCGATCCTATTATTCTTGTGGTCCGTCAGCCATTCTATTCGGAATGACTAGGAGAAACAAACTCGAGCCCTCATCCATATCTCATTGGGTCAAAGCAGTTGTATTCCACAGATCAAAATGCCAACCCAGCTTTTGATTCTGTTCCACAGGTGTTACCATCTTTATGTCAAGAATGTAATGAGAATTGCACCTTCTCTTATGAATTCTTGATGCGGTGATACTTCTAGCCATCATTGTTCATTCCTCGGTTCCGTGTTATGCATGCCGGAATGCCGACTAGTGAATAAATGATGTGTGAAATCTATACTCCTAGTAACTCGTTGCTTTCGGTTGGTTAATGGACAATATCCTCATTCTTAGCGTGTTGATTATTAAATCATCATCCTAAGATTGACCGATACTAGTCCTTATTTCTGGTGCACACTTGATTGATGAGTTAGGATTGTGTCAAGTCCTCACTCATTTGATCATATCGTCTTTCCTGAAAAGCAAGATTGTTCTCGAGCTTAGTAACATATGATGGGTGTGACTTTCCAAATATCTTCTTGGAAGTGTTACGGGTTGTTCCACATTTGTTATGTTGAGCTCGTGATCAAGTTGGTTCCACGTGGACCACCTTTCTCCAAGTCTGTGTTGGATATCCACTGAGCTAGTTGGTTAAGCTAGACAATAACTTGGAGAGTTGGAAGATAAAGCTTGCCTAACCTAGTTCGATCCAAGGGATATTCTTGTGTAGTGTGTTGAAGAAAGATGATATCTTCATCGATTGGTCCTCATGATCAGTTGCTGGATCTATTGTCCTCCATTCTTTGACTTGAGTGTGGGCAATCGTCAAGTCAAATCAGAACCAACGATATAAATGTGGTCTTACTCGTGGTTGATCCCTGAGCATACACCATTACATCTTTAGTCGACCAATGCTATCAGCGTGTTCACATGATGGTGGAAGTCGATGATATGGAAATTCCGATGAGTTCTGTTGAGCCCATCGGTAGCATTTTGTCTCCCCATGAGTCATGTTGAACATCAACCTAGTGTTGAAACTTGTGTAAGCATTTCTTCGTGTTTAGTTCATGAAGCATATGTTTGGATGAGTAGTGACTTCCTCTAGTTCATGTGCATCGATGTAAGTTGCCGCCATGAACTTGAGAAGGTTTGTTTTGCCTCTGTGGAATCATCCCAAGTCCGTCATGCATGTGCAAAGTATTCTATGGTTTGATGGACTGATCATCTTCATTCGTATGTATCCCTAGCACCCCAAGCCACGATTGATTTGTTCAAGTAAAGGGGTTCTTCCAAGAGCTAATCATGACTTATGTTAAGACTTGATATCCTCGATGATGGTTCCCCACCCGAACTTCGGTAGTGTTTTATTATAAGACTACCATGTGGTCATCTTGTCTAGGACAACGTGTTCACATGTTTGTATCAAAACCAGCTCATGTTTTGGAGCTTGCTATCGTAGTTCATATCCGAGAATCTCTTAGCGCCATCTCGTCGGTGTGTTGCAACCCTTCCTTTTAGACATGATGAGTCGAAATATCCTAACACCAACCAGATCTGAATCTCGGGCAGATATGATGGTTGGAACATTCAACATTGCATTTGTTCCCGGCTTGCACCGTCCTTGTGCCATTTCACTGGGCTGCCTTCTTAGTAATTCTTGTCTAGGATCATCCTCAAAAGTGGACCTACCATGGGTCCCATCCATCTCCGATGATAAGCAAAATCATCCATTGCGTTGTCTTCAACAAGGTAGTCTACATCATCCATTCTAGTCCGGTGTACCATTTCCTTGCACTCCGCCAAATGATCGTTGTGAATTGCCTTAGGCTGGTATAAAGTTTTCAATGGTCTCTATCAAAAGTAATTCTTTTTGCCACTTAAGAGAATAGCTCTTTCGTCACATTTTCGAGGTGCCCGTTCTGGGATCATGGTAAATATTCTTAGCCACCTTGACACCATCCATCATCTTTCTAAGCATGGAATTGTTGCCACTAATCAAACCTCGTTGTTGTTCTTCCATCCCTCTCGATATGTTTTGTGTCTCAACTCGAGATATGTCACCGTCTCAGTCCGTGAGTCGATCATGTTTACTTGATCTTCGTGAAGATCGAATCATGTAGGGTTTCCTTCTTTTACGTTGGCGTTATAGTGAAGACCTCGAAAGCAAGGGCGTCAAGACTAAGATGATGGAATGAATCAACATCTTGAGAAAGCAAATGGATCATGAAGATTGTGATAGTTGTGACTCCTTTTCCCTCTTACCTCACGTCTTGAATCTCGGGCGAGATTCTTGTTTAGTGAGGGTGAGTTGTCCACAGCCCTAGAGCTTGCTTGTAACTAGTAGCATTGCATCCATGCATCATGTTTAATTTCATGAAATTTGAAATGGGGATGATCAAGCCCTAGCACTAAAGCAATTCAAATAGGTTCAAATTCAAAATATTTTCAAAACCCAAATTGGTTTGCAAAATATTCATGATTAATGGAAAAGAGTGAAACCCATATCCAGATGATGGATATTTTTCCAAGGCATTTTGGATTTTGAATAAACCATATTATATTTGAATTGGGGCATTTAAATACTATTAATATTTTAAATGCTCAACAATTCTGAAAAATAGTTAAGGGCCTCTGTAATAATTCAGTTAATGCCCACAATTATTTTCAGGATTTATTTAAATGGTTTAGTATTTTACTAAACTAAAACAAAACGAGAAAATAGAAAACGAAATAAAGAAAGAGATTACAGCTTGCAGCCTGGCGTCGGCCTCCCACTCTTTCGGCTGGCCGGTTGGTGTAGCCACCAACCGCCCGCCCGCTCGTCGCCTACCTCGCGATGGCGGGAGGTTTCTGGCGACCAGCGCCAGGCTTCGCCACCTCCTCCCTTCCGCCTCTCGCTCCCCTCGCCCGGAGGCGCCACGCGCCTCCCAGAACCCCTCGTCCTCTTCCCTCTCTCTGGACCCCATTTCCTCCTCTGCTCCCTCTCTCTGCTTGGGACAGGCGTGCGCCCGTCGCCGCCCTCGCTGCCTCGCGGCCACCACCCCTCGCCTGCCCGCCCCAGGCTCGGGGCCTCGCCTCGACCTCTCTTCCTCCCCACCAATCCACAGCCCTCCCGGAACTCCACCTTTATTGACGCGTGGTCATCCCCAACCTTGGGCACCAGGCCCCTCGCCGTCGGTCCATGCCTCGGCAGCCCTCGAGCCTTGACCCTCCCAAGCGGACTCACGGTGAGCCCCAGTGTTCCCCTCTTCCCATTTCGTTCTCCCCTCTAGCCACCATTCCCATCGTGGCCAAGAACCGCCCGCCTGTGCCATGCGTGATGCCTCCGGCCACCCTAGTGGCCCGGCATGCGTGCTCAACCTCCCATTTCATAGATCCGTGGGTGCTGCTGAGCCTCCCGACCCGCAATGGCGTCGACCCAACTGCTTGAGCTCCAGCCCTGCAGTCGACGCCGATGGCGACTCCGGCATCTTGTTGGCATGCCACTAAGCCGGGCCAGGCGCCGTCACATAGGCGCCCTCATGGGCTTTTGGTCTGAGGAGGGCTCCCGCACCCTCATAGTCTCGGCTCACGTGGCCCGGCCGCGGAGTCAACTCCGGCGAGTTGGCCGGGTTTGACCAGGTTGACCTCCCGTGCGTCCTTGATGTGTGGGCCACTCCCCACGACATTTTAATTGGTATTGGCTTAACACTAATTAACCTAGGTTGAATTAGCTAGTTAGTCGGCTGACTAGTGGGCCGACCCCTGGCTTGACTTAGTTAGAATTAACTTAGACTAAATATTAGGTTAAATAGTTGTTACTTAACGACGCATGGGACCTGGTCAGTTTTGACCTGGCGCCGATTGACTGCTGACGTCACCCAGCGTGGTCTTGTATCATAATCATTTTCGGATTTAATTTAATCAGGAAATTTAGAAAATGCCCTAAACTTTAATAAATCATAGAAATTCAACAGTAACTCGGATGGAAATAATTTATATATGAAAATGATCAGAAAAATATGAAGAATCTGTTTATGCCATGATCATGCATGTTTGAACAAGTTAACATCACTGAATAGGATGAATCATGATTAGGGTAATTTATGAAATAGCATTTGGAGTTGGAGTTCAACCTTGTTTGAATTCACTTCAACTAACGGATTATTATTGCATTAGGTGAATTCAGTTCCTTAACATGCTCATGCATCATATATGTGCATTGCATTGATTGTGTTCTTTCTCGTTCTTGGTGTTTGTCCCTCTCGGTGAGCGATGTTAAACGATTGTTCGATGACACGATGAAGAACTATATTATCTTGAAGTGCCGGGCAAGCAAAACCCCTTGTTCATTCCGATACAATCCCACTCTCGCTCCTGCTCTATTTTATTGCATTAGGACAACAACGTTCATGTGTATTGCTGCGCGTAGCTGAACCCCTTGATCCTTTGCATGGCAGCTGTCCCAAAATATCCTATCCACCTAACGGTCATATCATTGAAGGGCATTTATGTCTTATCATGTCGGGCTGCTCCCTAGGCTATAAATAGCCCCCCTACAACCAATAGCTGGTTGGCTGCTCAGAAGAACTTGACACTTGTCATTTGAGGCAACCCATCCTTTGAGGACTTTGGCGAAAATCATAGAGTGAGGAAAAACCAAAACCAAACCCTACAAACCCAAAGTGATTGAGCATCACTAAGAGATTGATCCTGCATGGATCGGCGCTTATTACCTTTGAAGACTGTGCTTCTTCCAGACGGTTAGGCGTCATGGTCTAGAACATCAAGAGGAATTGTGGATCGTTGGTGACCAAATCTGTGAAGGTTTGGAAGTCGCTGAAGACTTACCACAGTGATTGGGCGAGTGCATGTGACCTTAGTTCAAGGAGAATATGGTGAGGACTTGGTGTCTGAGCTGCGTGCTCGGCCAGGGTGTCGGGCTGTGTGTCCTCGAGTTTAAATACTCAGCCGCTCAACCAGGGCGTAGCTGAGACAGCAGTTGGAACTGGTCTACAAATCATTGTCTTCACCAACCTACTGGTTCTATTTCCTCAACTCTTTCATTTCCTCATTAATGTGTTGAGTGTTCATTCATATCTGTGTTTGAAGACTTTGGTGAAGACTTTCTCAATTTCCTCGTTCAATTTCTTGATCGTTTGTCTTCATCTTGTGTTATCTGTGTTTACGCTTTACGTACTCTTTGATTGTCTTCATTTCATCATGATGACCATGCCGCATTCTCTTATGCTTACTTGAGTACTTATTCCGCTGCAAGTAGTTCTTCACTTAGGAATTTCCTCACGGCAAATTCCTCATTGAAGAATTCAACAAAATCGCCTATTCACCCCGCTAGTCGATATAATGCACTTTTAATTGGTATCGAGCAAGGTACTCCCTTGTTACGTGTGATTTTAGTTTAACCACGGGTTTTAGTTATGTCGACGCGGTATGATCAAGGTCTCAGCTGGGTGTCCTACCTTTGATGGGACGACTACCCCTTGGAAGAAAAGATGCGAATGTATCTTGAGGCAATTGACAACGATCTACGGTATGTTGTGGAAAATGGTGTTCCTCGTCACACCTTCTCGAATGCTGCGATGTAAGAGATTCAAGCAACTCGATTCTCAAGCGAAGAATATCATATGTGGCCATCGAGCAAGGACAATATGGAAGAGTGAGTGCTTTGAAACTGCTAAGCTCATACAGGACAGGTTGTCCAAAGTAAATGAAGGAGTCTCAACTCAAGCGTGACTCTCGAGTTGATGTTCTTCACAATCTCTTCAACCTCTTCAAAAGACTCGACAATGAAAATGTTCAACAAACCTTGATCGCCTCCTGACATCTCAAATGAGCTTCAAGCGCTTGGTGCCATTGACATCACGACCATGAGGTGGTGAAGAAATTGTTGAGATAAACGATTCCTCATTTGATACTCACGCGATGATACAAGAGCATGCTGACTACAAGTCACTTGATCCAGTGATATCCTCGAGAGGCTAAATACTCATGAGTTCGACTTCTGAAAGAGATCTCTATGGTTCTAGCTATGGAAAATCACGTGCCGAAGGCCAAGGCTGTGTGAATCTGATTATGAAGACTTTGGTAGTAGCCTTGGAGATCTGAAGAATTGAGCTAGGAGCTAGCACTACTCGTGAAGAAGTTCGAGAAGTTCTCAAGGCGTGGTGCTTTGGAAAATCCTCAAGGAGCGTGATTCCTCATCCGGTGACTATAAGAAGACTATGCCACAAATGCAAGAAACCTGGTCACTACATTCAAGATTGTCCTCGGTGGGAAAAGGAATTAAAGAAGAAGAAATACAAGGATTACAGTTACGATGGCCTAAGAAGAAGAAAAATGTCAAAATCTTCATCATCAAAATCCTCAAAGTCTTCTTCTCAAAGAAGAGCAGCTCCAAGAAGGCTCGGGCATTCATTGGCAAGAAATGGACTCGAAGCTGAATCGAGGAACATGAGGAAGAGGAGGCATCGAGAAAATCCAGTGCAGTGTGGCGAGTTGGCTCCGCTCTTGCTTTCGTCGACAAGTCCATCTTCAACTCTGAAGAAAATGACCTCACCAACAAAGCTGATGAAGATAGTGATGACTACGCTCCCACCTATTGCTTCATGGCAAAGGGTGCCAAGGTACTCAAATATACCTCCTCGAATCTAGTGAAAATGAATTTGATGAAGATCTCAAGCCCGAATCAAAACTTGCTAAGATTCTGTAAAACAACAAAGGGCTTTTGAAAAGGTTCAAAACATGCTAGACAAAAGTGGATTGTTGGGTGAAGAAATGGATCGCACTAAAAACATTGAAAATCTTGAGACTTGATCTAGGTTTGACAACCTTCAAGGTCATCATACTCTCTTGTCGATCATGAGAAACTTTCTTATGAATTTCTTCAAAAAGCAAGATCTTGAGAAGCTAAGAGAGTTATGAAGATCTTCGAAGGGCGCGATTCATTATTGCTCAACAAATCAGCGCTTCTCGGGAAGAATTTGTTCCTCCATGCTTAAAGTGCATTGAGCGTGAATCGCTAATTCTTCACCTGAATGTTCAAATGCTTCAACTATTACAAATTCTTCACCTCCCTGCTATCACTAATTCCTCATCGAGGACATTGCTAGTATCCTTGTGATCCGGGGTGAAGGAATTGTACATAAAGGCATGTACAAAAGCCTCAAAGGGCATCGGACTCTTTGTGATGTGCTTAAAAGCAGATCCTCAACAGGAACCCTAGGAAAGAGGTATTGCCTTTGAGAGGAAACTCAATCTTGATGGAACATATTGGGCTTGGCGGTTACCCCAAAACCTCATGGGTTCTGCAAAGGGACCTCGATTGATCCATCTAACTTTCTGGCTTTACATGTGAATCTCCTCATTCTTGGATGAGTCATTTGACTCCAACTATAAACTATTCAAAAATCAGAATGGTGAAGTATTTGCTAGATATGTTGGCACTAAGCTGCAGGCAGTTCCCCTATGAAGAAAATCTGGGTTCCCAAGGTGCCTTGAAAGTCTTGGTGAATGTCCTCATGACACCACACGAAGAAAAGGAACCCCAGATCAAACTCTTCATATGGACCAAATTCTTCATATGGATCCAAGTCCTCATCGGACCAAATTCCTCCACATGGATCAAAGTCCTCATATGATTATCATCGTGCTAAACAACTCTTTTTCGGGGTAGAGCTAAGGGATATGAATATGCATTATTCTTCAAACCAATAGTTCATAAGTCCTCGAAGAATTTCTCCTTATTCATATGCTTACCTAACCCCTCTTATGTGAAGCGAAATGGATTGGCCTCTATTCCACCATTCTCATATGGAGCTCGTAAGTGATGAACTCTTTGCCACCCCTTGAATGTGGGTGGTGAAGAAAAAGAACTAATCTCTTCTGGGTCAGGTCTCGGGCGTGCTTTAACGTCTGAAGAATTTCTTTGGGGGCACGACAAAAATACTGAAAGGATGCAGGCTAATTATGAAGAAATGAACTTTCATTTCACCGTCCTCATCTTGCTTATACATTATCTTGCTGATGAAATTCATCGATGAACTTGATATCATATTCTTCAGCGATGAATTATTGAGACCGTAAGTTGCACTAATTCATCTGGGGAGATCAACCCAAAAGCCAATGAGTGGGTCCTCGATAGTGGATGTACAAATCACATATTGGTGACAAGAATCTATTGATGGATGCTCCCTTATCACCGTCACAAAAGCATATCATCTCTTTTGACAAAGGCAAAAGTCAGGTATTGGGTCTTGGTAAGGTTGCGATCTCTAAGGACATACAATGGACAAAGTCATGCTTGTTGAGTCCTTAGGATACAACCTCATGTCGATCTCAATGCTTTGTGATCTTGATATGGTTGTTTCTTTGGCAAGTATCATTGTGTTGTGATCATGGAAGTGCAATTCCAAAGTCTTGAAGGCTTTAGGAGAGAGACTTGTATATTGTTGATTTCTCTTGAGGACCACAACCAGCCGTGTCTACTTGCAAAAGCGGAAGGCTGGCTATGGCATCGGCGACTTGGTCACGCGGGCATGAGGAA
The DNA here is from genome assembly GCA_021605205.1 of Aegilops longissima. Taxonomy (NCBI): domain Eukaryota; kingdom Viridiplantae; phylum Streptophyta; class Magnoliopsida; order Poales; family Poaceae; genus Aegilops; species Aegilops longissima. The sequence goes on from JAHIAM010006006.1 coordinate 37,327, forward strand.
ACTGCACTTGCGAAGAAGAAGCATGTCATTGGCATTGAGAATGTCAAATTCCTCAAGGATCACTTGTGTGGAGCCCGTGAAGCTGGAAAAATGACCAAGGCCAAGCATCCAGTGAAGACTATCATGACCACTACTCGTCCATTTGAATTGCTTCACATGGACCTCTTTGGTCTAATCATTACTCGGGTCACTAATGATGCATCTCTATATGGCTTTGTTATTGTTGATGATTACTCTCGTTACACATGGGTACAATTGTTACTTACAAAAATGAAGTCGGAAGTCTTCAAGCGATTTTCCTCGGGGCTTCAACCAACTTTGGTGTGAAGATCAGGCCATCGGGAGTGACAATGGGCTGAGTTCAAGAATTCGGTCTTGATGCCTATCTTGATGAACTTGGTATTACTCATGAGTTATCGCTCCTATACTCCTCGGCAAAATGGCGTCGTGGGGCAAAGCAGAACTCTTGTTGAGATGGCTCGCACTATTTGATGAATACAAAGCCCTCTCGTTTTTGGATTGATGCAATTGATACCGCGTGTCACATCATCAACAAAGTATATCTTCACAAATTCTTCAAGAAGACGCCTATGAACTCCTCACCGACAAGAAACCCAATGTGAGTTATTTCAAAGTCTTGATGCTAAATGCTGGATTAGAGATCCTCTTCACAATTCTAAATTTGCAAAACACATGAAGGTTTTATGCTTGGTTCGGAAAGGACTACCACACCTAGAGTCATCAACATCGCTCTTCACAAGATTGTTGATCTGTAGATGTCATTCGATAAATTGGCTGCAAAAGGCACCTACCTTCTTTAGATGAACCAGCACCTGAGGAATCTATCAAGTTCAAGGCAAGCGAGGATGTCATTCCTACTAAAGAATCTGCTGAAGAATTCTTTCCTTCACGAAAACAGGTTGATGCACTGAAGATAATTATGGTTTCAAAAGGCGGAACTGGAGTAGGGGGTCCCAAACTGTGCGTCTAGGCGGATGGTAAAGGAGACAAGGGACCGATGTTTTACAGGTTGGGCCCTCTTGATGGAGGTGAAACCCTACGTCCTGCTCGATTGATATTGATATTGTGGATGTTTACAAGGTGGATCTACCCGAGATCAAGGAGGCTAAACCCTAGAAGCTAGCCTATGGTATGATTGTAAGGGTTGTTGTTACGATGTAGTCCCTACGGACTAGAGCCATCCGGTATATATAACACCGGAGAGGGCTAGGGTTACATAGAGTCGATTACAATGGTAGGAGATCTACATATCACGGTCCCAAAGCTTGCCTTCCCCAAGGAAAGTCCCATCCGGACCGGGGAGAAGTCTTCAATCTTGTATCTTCATTGTCTTGGAGTCCGATCGGCGATGATAGTCCGGCCAATGATAGTTGGTGATGATGGTAGTCCGGCTATCCGGACACCCCTAATCCAGGACTCCCTCTTAGCCCCAGAACCAGGCTTCAATGACGATAAGTCCGGGCGTATGTTGCTTGGCATTGCAAAGCGGGTTCCTCCTCGAATGATAGAAGATTGTGAACACCAGGATAGTGTCCGTCGCAAAATAAATTCCACATTCCCGTAGAGAATAATAATATATACACAAGTTCAATCTTTGGCGTTTTTGTGGCATGACGTCACACCACTACCAAGCCATTACTTTAATCGTTTTTACTTTACCACCTCAAGCGCATTTAGCGGCGGTTTCCTTAACCGTCTTGTCGAGCGGGTCGTGTTTCCGCAATCCGGATTCTCATCAATACGGGTGGGTAACCGCCCATCGATGGTGGCGCAGGAGATAAGCGAGTTTTAGCAGGCGATTGGGGCGGTAAACTTGACCGCCTATATGAGGGATAAGGTTCACCTTCTCACCTCGCCTTCTTCCTCCTTTGCTTATCTATGTCCGCACTTGAGCTCCAGCGCCCAAGTTCCTCCGTCTCAACCTTCTCCGACCATGTCCGGGCGGGAGGTAAATGGTTGGCCTCCACCAAAATCGTCAAGCTTCGGGTGCGGATACCTCTCCGGCGACACGCCCACCGGCTACTGGCGAGGGCAGCTCATCCCACCCGGGCCCCATGAGGGTCCTTTTCCTTCCCCACTTCCTCCCGGGGTTGGGCTTTCCACTTCACCCCTTTGTCCGGGGTCTCATGTTCTACTCGGCCTGGATTTCCATGATCGGCGCGAACTTCATCCTCAACATCTCGGCGTTTATCGTGGTGTGCGAAACCTTCCCTGCCATCCGGCCCACTTGACGTGGCTCAAGACCTTCAATGTCAAGCGAAGGTAGTGAAGGGCACTCAAGCGGAGTCGGGCGCCATGTTGGGCAAGATGCCCAACGTCCTTTTTGAAGGGCCCCCGTGGAATCCGTCAAGGGGGCAATCGGGGTGGTTCTATATCACCGGTCGCGTGACCCTACAGGGCGGCGGTCCCAGTTTATTTGGTACCCCATGCAGCTCACCTCCGGAAAGAAGGGCTTCTTGTGGGGTAGTTGGAGGCGGGACTCCAAGCACATTTGAAGGTGGTGAAAAGCTCGGGCTGGTTAACGTGGTCCAAGTCATGCTTTCGTCCGCCGGATACTCCCACCAAGCGGGCATTCAATCTGTGGGAGTTCGATCCGGAACAGCACCAGGCTGAGCAAGCTCTTACACGTCGAAAGGCGCAAGGTGCTGTTCAAGGCGAAACCCCGCATCCATGACCCGAAGATCATGGATTTCCATAGCGCCGGCCGGCGAGGTAAGTGATTCTACCCTTTATGGGACACTTGTTTTCATAGTTTGACTCTATCCGGGTTTTAATTTCCCTTTTCCTTTGCGGACTGGATGAGGAAGGCGGAACAGATTTCTGTCCGGCTCCTATGCCGAAAAAATCCGATGGGCCCGTCTAGCGGGGCTGCTGGTTCCGACACCATCGTGGTGCGGGAAGAAAGGCCAAGAAGGAGGCCACGGGTGCTTGAAAGAGTGCCCGTTTTGGGTCCGGCGACTCGGGCGGACCCCAAAATGAGGAGGAGAAAGAGGACTCTGTCCCGGAGGAGGAGAGAGGAAGGAGGAAGGATCCCCCAGGGGGGAGGGAAGGGTCAAGGGGGGACTATTCCCGGACAGCTCTGCCAACATCGGCGTTGGTGAGGAAGAATGGCCTTCAAGGGCCAGGCCTCGGCGAGATCGTAAGTATCCGGTTCCTGAATGATTTATAATTTCTTTTTCCGTCACAAGTGTCATTGATGCCGCATCCCTGGTCCGGCGGGATGATCTCCCTTCATCGGGTCGTTAGCTCCGTCGGATGTAGACTCCATCCCGCCTCCACCCCTCGCGACACCCGGGCCGAGGTGGGATCGAAAGGACCCATCAGGGAGGGGGCCCGGAAGCGTCGTCCGGACTTTGCGGACTCAAATCGGAACCCGCATGGTTCCGGAGTCCGGCAGGCCCCTTCCGAGCGAAGGGCAAGACCGTGGCCGGGCGGCTTCCGTCCAACGGGCGCCGGGCAATTTGTTGGGCGCTGAGGCGCTTCCATCGAAAGAACCGCACTATTATGAGTGCGGTGATTGAAAAGGTGCCTTCGCCAAAAGCGGGCTGACCGAACCGCAATAGCCTTCTATCGGGCTTTGAGGTAAGAAGTTAAAATATGCAATGTAATACCGCAACGGTAGCCCCGATGCTCGGTTCGGTGTTGGAAAGAAAAGCGGACTGAGGATCTAAAAAAGATATCCGTAGGGTTGCTAATTTTTTTGTCAATATGGGTTGCAGGCTCTTGGCTGCTGACCCTCCCTTGGTTGCAGGTCGGGTGCTTTAAGCAGGCTCGGCGGTCCGAGCAAGAGCTCGGCCCGGCCAAAGCACTCCGGGACAAAGAAGGTGAGTAACACCACTTTGAACTTTACCTTAAGAAAAGGATTTAGGTTGCAACAAAAATAACAAGGATAACATGGGTCTCGGGGCCCCGAGCAGGTGGCGGCCTGAAGGAGGCCGTGTCTGGACGAACACAATGCGACCCGGAGCAGGCAGATCGAGAAAGCGGGGGAGGCGGGGTGGCGGTGGTTCAGCAAGAGCCAGGCTCTCATGGAAAGCATGAGAGTTTGGGCGTGACTCGGAACTCGAGGTCGAGCTTGCCTCGGTCTCGAAAGTAAAACCGCCAAGGCCGAGGCCCATAAGTCCCTTGGGAGATTGAGTTGATGAAGAAGAATAGCGGGGGTAAGGCATTTTTCATGCAAAGCAAGCATGTGAATGTAAATTACGTATTCTGACCCGAATTGGAGCTCTCCGGGCGTTTGCAGATCTGCCTCGCGGTGTTCCGATCGCCGCATTCTACCGAGCCGAGGAGGGAGCTCAGCGGAGAAGGTCTTACGGTCTCGATATGATGAGACCGGCCATCCAGTGCCCCTAGCGACCAAACAGCTGGTCGAGCTTCCAAAGGTGGCCAAGCAGGCCATGAAGGGCCTCATAGTCCGGCTATGGCGGAGGCCATGCCGGGGAGCTTCCCGGCCTCGTCCGGACGGCTGGTGGATCGGTGCCCCAAGGTGGAGGTTATCAGCGCTGTATTGAAGGTGCTCGTCGGGCCCTTGCCAGCGCAAAAGGTGCATTAGGGGCAAGCTGTATGCGGGAAGCTAATCACTAGCAGGCCACCCGGGCAAGGAATATCGTATGCCGAGATGTACTATAAGACTGTCCGAAGGGCGCCCATAAGATTGCGGATGAGTGCCCCAGGATGTAATTATTGAGTAAATTCGCAATGTGTTATCCTGTGCGCTGAAAACTTTGTTCGTATCGCTAAAGCCTTTAATTTAAAATATTACCTTCTGCGGCCGTTTATTAAATCTGGAGATGGCAAGTCGTCGGCTTCAGCCCCCATGCCACAAGTCTGGGGTGTTGGGATAAACTTGAGCACTCTTGTTCCCATTTTGGGTCCATCTAGGGGCGCTCAACACAACGAACAAGGCAACCGGACTTATAGTGCTTGAACACTCTCACTTAGCCATAGAATTCTATAATTTTAAATTTGGTGAAGCCCCTAATTCGGGAAGACCGGTGGGGCGCTATCCACGCCTTGGGACATAATCCGAACTTCGCTCGAGCGGCGTGGTCTTTAAGGACCGAAAGGACCTCTCGAACAGCGACCAGTTCTCGCCTTATCATGAATCAGTTTTAGCTTTCTCCCTTGGGCGTTAACCCGGCTCAACCCGGCTCAACCGGGACAGTCAGTTTTAGCTTTCAGATTTATGCTTCATTAAGTAGATATACCCGTATCTGCTTAAATCATCTTGGGTGAGAAAATAACGATATCCGCCAGGCTTCAACATTCATCGGACCACATACATCTTGTATGATTTCCAACAAATCTGTTGCTCTCTCCTGGAGAAGGTGTTTTTAGTCATCTTGCCCATGAGGCACGATTATGAAGTACCAAGTGATTCATAATCAAGTGATTCCAAAAGTCCATCTGTTGGAGTTTCTTCATCGTTTACACCGATATGACCTAAGGGCAGTGCCACAAATAAGTTGCACTATCATTATCAACTCTGCATCTTTTGGCTTCGACATTATGAATATGTGCATCACTCTTTGCCGGATTCAACAAGAATAGACCATTCTTCAAGGGTGCATGACCATAAAGATATTACTCATATAAATAGAACAACCATTATTCTCTGATTTAAATGAATAACCGTCTCCATTAAACAAGATCCAGATATAATGTTCATGCTCAAGCTGGCACCAAATAACAATTATTTAGGTCTAAAACTAATCTCGAAGGTAGATGTAGAGGTAGCGTGCCGACCGCGATCACATTGACTTTGGAACCGTTTCCCAGGCATCGTCACCTCGTCCTTTGCCGTGCTCGCTTATTCCGTAGTCCCTGTTTGAGTTGCAAATATTAGCAACAGAATGTGGACCTGACCCAAAATCGGTCAAATCTCTTGCCTGTACCATCCCAAGATCATGCTGGTACTCACGGTACATTGATAAAGTAATCAAAGTTCAATCACACCTGAATATTATTCGCTTTCTCATATAGAGTCTTTATTACAAGGGAATAAATTGGCTCAAGGCCAACTCATGAGAAATAAACTGAAATAAGCTCTGGCGTGAAATAAAGCAGTCCATCCGACTCCAAAGGGCAATGCCAAGCGCGGGGTAGCCTCACTCCTGATCGGAATATACCTCTGCAACATAAGGCGTTGCAGCCATGTGATCAGCTTTTTGAATAAGCTAGCAAGTCATGAGGAATAACAATAATAAAGTTACTAACACTATATGCATTTTGGCTGTGGAGCTCTAAGTTTCATCATTTTAAAAAGAATTTTCTCCTACTATAGTGGACTTGCTTGCAAATCTTATATTTACTAATTGGAGGCACCATTAAAGCCTTGTCACGATTCCACATCATCCAAATTAATTAAACCGTTAGATCAGTTAATTAATGGCAGAGATAAAAAGAAAACTTCGTAACACAAATTGTCCCATAAACAAGACTTGACCGTTCAACATTCGTGAATGAAAAAAAAAAGGGCATCCATCGTTACCTTGAAAAAGATCGCCTTCTTCAATAAAACCTCTAGCGAAAAAAAAGGAAAGAATTATAGATCCGTTTGATTAGCCTAGAAACTCCATTAATAAAATATTCTCCAATGAAAAAGGATATGCATGTTGGTAACTCAAGAAGGCATCCATCGGTTCCTTGAAAAAAGGATGCCCCGTTGGTAACTGAATTTTTTTCCTGGTGGATATGCTGAACTTAATATGTGGTCCAATGTGATAAGTTAAAAAAGCAAGTCCATAATAAACGCTTTAGCATGTGTCTGGCGCTAAAAAAGTCCATGTATTCTGATCTTTCCTGCAAAAAAACCGATACAAGTCATACGTGATTTAAGTCCAACATGGTAAGTAAAAAAATCCATAACTAGCGCTTTAGGAGGTATCTGCATGCAGGTTTGAGAGTCCATCTATGATACAAGTCATACCACAAACGTGATTTAAGTCCAATTCATAAAAAAAACTTTATATGTTCCTTTTTTTAAGTCCAACGTGATAGAATAAACAGTACTCACCCGCAAAAAAAGATAGAATAAACAATACTATTTCTGCTGCACGCACGTTTAGAGAAAAATGGCTCAACTACACAAAGGCATGTACTAAAAGAATACAAGGTCCGACAGAAAAAAAGGGCAACGTGTGCTGCCATTGGATTGGAACGTGGTTCAAACAAAAAGGATATAAGGGGGTCCTCCTATAATGGGAGTTTTTTTATATTTTAATAAATTGCTAGCCCGTGCCACATGTATAATGAATAAAGCAACACGTACATAAAAACTTTGCATCCAACACGTTCAAGTTCCAAGTCCAATCTGTACAAAATATACGTGCCTTCAACCTGCCTAAAGAAAAAGAACACGTCCCATAAAAAGTCTTCAAGCGTTTAAGCACTTACCTATACAATTGATAAAGCAACACGTTACTTCAAAAGAAAAGCAACATGTACATCAAAGAGTTCGATGAAAAAAAAAAAAAACAAAGAGTTCTCGTCCAGCGTTACAAGTTCGAACCAGTACATGTTAAAAAAAAGTTCCAATCAGTACAAAATACACGTGTCTTAGCACGTCCCATCAAAAAAAAGACCACCAACAATAAAAAAAATCCATGAACTAATCGCCATGAAAAAAACACATGCATATTCTCTCCAAACAAATGAGAAGGCACGTAAAAAAATTCCTCTTTTCGCGGATACGTGCAAATAAATCCTGCTCAAGCATCACGGTATGTGATAGAGTCAATGCCTGATTCCCCCAAAAAAGTCAATTCATGATTGTGTATTAATTTAATCCGGAAATAGATCTAAAAAATTAATCGTGAAATCACCAGATTGTAAGATATAATAACTAAGAAAAATTACATCAAATTTCCCCGTAAAAATCATATATGAACATAAACATATAATTTGAATTGGTATTTTAAATCGGGATATTTTGATAACATTGTCCATTTAATTTTAGTGGATAATTTTTCCATGTTTTACGATATAGTCTATAGTTTAATTTGATACAAGATAAACACATTTTGAAGTAAATATTTTTAAGTTAAAGGTGGAGCACTTCCCAAAAGGGAAGCGTATTATAGATTATATAAATGACAAAGTAGCATCATAGTAGTATTATTTGTACAGATTTTTAAAATATTTTTGATCTCTTACCCATGTATCAGGTGGTACTGTTATATTACACCGTCATGATTAACCAATAACCAATAGTACCATAGATAATTGAATCTTTCACCTGAAGGAACATATATCCACCTAAGTAGTGTCACTAGAATAACATGCATAACCACTCAATACTTCTTCTGATAATTTTAGTTTAAGTAATATATTTATATTTATACACATCATCTTTGGAGAAAAAAAGCAAGCCCATGAAAGCCGCAACATCTTAATTTAGTGAGTAGTGGTATCAATTCGATGTGTGTATAATGTTACCAAATTTGGAAGTATATACATGTTTCATTTTAGTCTGCCTACTCAACCTATTCCAACCATGCAACATCAAGTATCGCTAAAATACAATAGAACCACGATGGATTAAGGTAAAGGAAGACATACCTGAGGGTGAGAGGGCAATGAAATACTCACAGAAGTAGTCATCACTCAGCCTATTCAAATTATCCTTATTGTTACACAAATATGTTAAGCAATGAAAAATTAATGATTGCTGCAAACTATTTTAGGGAAATTCAAGAAAATGGCGATGTATTTTTTGGGTAGGAATTGCTCAATCAATAGAAACATGTTAGGATTCTCTGCATTTGTCCTCATCTATTTGAACAACATTTATATTTGTCCAAAATGTTAATATTTTCTACAAAAATACATTGCAGTTGCAAATATTATTGTGAAGGAATCCTCTAATATATACAAATTGGGCCCCATTTAAAATATGTAGGGCCTAAAAGTTTGTATTAATTCCATCTTTCTAAATTATAGCGATCACTATTCTACTACAAAAATTAACATGTGCATTAAATCTACCAGAATATAAATTATGTAGTGTTTATTCGTAATGTCATTCACTCTAATTTTAAAATTGCATTATTTAATTAGCATGTCATTACACAAAAATTTAAGGCGGAACAATATCTAGCCGTGCAGAAGCAGGTTGATGACTAGTTACTACATAATGTTGGTAGTTTTGAGATGGTTCCGCCAACCAATATCTCATTCCCAAATTATTAAGTCATAACCCCTCAAATTAATTTATTAGTTTTAGTGTGAGATATCCGAATACTTCCAAGTTCCGGAGGCTCAAATTGTCCGTAACCGGGGACACGGTAATCGATTAGATCTTTAAACTCTGCAGAGGTTTAGCACTTTTCCCTAAGAATCATTCCCTCCTTTTAAGTCTTGCACTTCATGGTGTTTGAAGGCGGGGCCAATGAAACAGGGTCTTCGAAGAGTTCTTCTTCTCTGCCGGTACCCATCCAATCCTACCGTTCTTCTACATCTCGTAGTACCGTCCAGCCAGCGTCACTACTAAGGTTAACCCAGCGAGCCCATAATGGCTTGCGGCTGCCAGGTCTTCGGTCATGGGGCATCCATCCGTCTCTTCGTGGCTGGGTGAAGCTTTCCATAAGATGTCATGGCACTTCTCCATGCATCGGCCAACCACGGGTTCTCCGAGGTGCCCGTCCAATCCTCCACCCAGTAGTGAATTTCAAAGTCCATCTTGATCATTGTAGTTCATGGGGTTGTCATCATCATTGACTCTCACATCTTGCTTATGAATTTCACTCAACAAAACCCGTCTGAGCATAGCAAAGTAAACTTCCCTTTCCGGGGTCATGGTAACAAGGGATTGGTTCATCCTACCCATGATACTACTCAAGATTAATAACTTCAAAATTTCAACTACTGCATGCATGGTGGGGGGTGACAATTCTAATGCACAAGAATATAGGTATAGAAAATAACATGATCAAAACTTGCCTTGCTGATGATCCTCGTAAGCTAAAGATTAAGAGTAGCAAGCTTAGCACTCCGGAAACTCTAGAGACAAACAAATCACAATAAGCATATAGCAATAGGATCACGTAACACAATATCATAACAAAGTAACACACAAAAACCAACAAAGCAAAACCCAAAGGGAAAACTCAAAGAAAACCAACTCAAAGTTTTCCTACTTTAAACAACAACTAAAAGTAGTTTTATATAATAAAATTTTTTCAACATAACCTAATCATGGTTTTAGGTTAACTTAAAGAAAAAAATTCACTAAGCAACTAGGATCAAAAAGAATTAATTAAAAATCTATTATGAAACTCATATTAGGCCTAATCCAATTTCTATTAAAAATAAAATAAAACTTTTATTTATTATAAATAAAAGTTCATCCTATAAAGTGACAGAAACTATCCTAGAATAATCAATCACATGTTAAAAATAAATTTTTTACTAATTAAAATAATAGGATGTCGGACCCGATCCTAAGTCACACCGATCTAGCATGTAAACATCATATCTCTTTGCGGCCTCCATCGGTATTCCCAAGGTTGTCGCCTTACCATTGGGGGACCGTTTGGTCTTTTGGCTCCGTATATGATAGTGTCGCTAGCATCCATATGACAAGAACCGGGGACATGGCTGATCGTGAACCCGGCGCTAACCTTGGGGACAGGCATACATGAATCACATCGAGCATGTCGGTCATCAAGATGTATTGATTAAGCCGGGCTAACAGGACTCGGTATCCCGGGCTGTAGCAGGCTAAGGCAGGACTCGAATAACACCGCGTGACATTTCCCGAAGGGAAAGGACATAAGGCAGTGAAACACATGCCCGGCCATCAAGTGTCCAAGCGGTAGTCTTTGGGCTAGCGGGACTCCGGTGAACCGGGTAGCGGACTACTATCGCTCGGAAGCACGAGACTACATTTCCCCATGAGAGGCTGCCAAGGATAAACAACTAGTTTGTCGGATCCACACATACCAAGCATTTCAAACATACACACAATATGCTCAATATGTGTAAATAACTGGCATCACAACATAACTCTCGACTCAAGATATTATTCATTAGGCTCCAGGGCGAGATATTACAAACATGGGTCTCATGACCCAACCTTTCGAAACATACAAGTCAAAGCACAAGCGGAAGCTAAACAATGCAAAGTCTGGACAACTATAAATGAAAAAGGTGAGAACGACTATCTACCGAATCCTGCCAAGGGCACAAGATCGTAGCTGAGGTAACAAGCTAAGCGTCGAAGTCCCGTGGAACTACTAAGCGGGGCGTCTCTCGCAAAACATAAAATAAGCAAGCGTGAGTACAATTGTACTCAGCAAGACTTACATCAATAACTACATATGCATCATTATCAAAAGGGGGTGGTGGAGTTTGGCGCACAAGCCACTTTGACTGGTGGCTATCTGAACTATTTGCAAGTAACTCTTTTGAGGTGGCGCACGAGTCCACATATTCACCATATCAATACACCACTATGGACCGCTCCGTCTCCCTGAGCGCCATCCATAGCACTCACGCTTATCTTGCGCATTTTAGAGTATCCACTTTCACTTGTCTATGAACTGATATAGGCAAAGAAGTCCTTCTCCGTGGACACGGCTATTCGAATAGATCATATTAAACCCTGGGGTGTACTTCTTCACACGCTCTCACCACTTACCGCCGTTTACGACATGTACTCGGCAACCTTCAGCGGAAGCCCAGCGTGGGTGTCGGCCACGGCCTACCTAAACACTCAAGTCCCTAGTCCAGGTTTATCGCCTATTGGGTTCCATCCAGAAGTCCGGCGAGGTTTCCCATACAGCCCGAGCGATGTGTGCAGGGTTCCGAGATACCAAGCGGGCCTTTCGGTACACAGACCCACGGTGCCTACCATAACAACCCACCCCTAAGGTCAGCGTTGCGTCGGCCCCACATGCTACAAACACGAAACTACTTGCAACTCCGGACTGAGGACAAGGGTGGTTAAGAAGCGAGAAGGTCAATTAAGGATCCCAATGCGTGGTAGTAACTGTTTCATGGATCACAAACACAGAACTCAGTTCCGAGGGCGGCTGCAATGAGACAACCCACCATGTACTCCTACATGGCCTCTCACCTACCTTTACCAAATCGTGTTCACACACTTAGCTCACACACATAGGACATGTTCACCACTTCCAATTCATTCCGATGAATCAGACCCGACTCAACTCTAAGCAGTAGCAGGCATGACAAACAAGCATGAATGAGTAGGCACAACATGGCTCAAACAATTCCTACTCATGCTAGTGGGTTTCATCTAATTCTTGTGGAATGACGGTCATGCAAAGGATCAAGGGGTTTAGCTACCAAACAAGTAACACATGAGTCGTTGTTGTCCTAATGCAGTAAAATAGAGCAGGAGGCGAGAGGTGGGATTATATCGGAATTGAACAAGGGGTTTTGCTTGCACGCACTTGAAGATAATATAGTTCTTCATCGGTGTCATCGAATAATCATCGTCGATACATCGTCTACGGGGAGGAACAATTACCGGCAAACAAGAGAACACAATCAATGCAATGCACATTCACATGAATGCATGTCATATTAAGGTACTGAATTCACCTAATGCAATAATAATCCAAGTTAGTTGAAGTGGAATTCAAACAAGGTTGAACTCAACTCCAAATGCTATTTCATAATTTACCTAATCATGATTCATCCTATTCAGTGATGTTAACTTGTTCAAACATGCATGATCATGGCATAAACAGATTCTTCATATTTTTTGATCATTTTCATATATAAATTATTTCCATCCGATTACGGTTGAATTTCTATGATTTATTAAAGTTTAGAGTATTTTAATTCCTGAATTAATTAAATCTAGAAACCTAGTTATTGCGTCGGATGACTCGGGTGCGTCAGCAGGTCAAAGCGCCGGTCCGGTCAAATCTGGCGTGGGGACCACGTCGGTCCCGTGATTTAAGCGG